>VZTU01010401.1:347039-459515 GCA_013400835.1 Zapornia atra
GGGATAATCAAATTTAAGTGATTCTGCTTAATTCACTGGAAACCATACGATCCACCACTGTGACAGATCTTTTAAATGGCTTTTTCCATTATCCCAAACAGTCTGGGACCCCTGGTGCACAGTCTAGTGCAGATCCCAGGCAGCAACAGCCAGTAAGACTATTTCCCAAAGCTGCTGGAGTTTTTATGATTGCTGTATTTTGAACTACTTACAAACATGCTGTTAATCTGCTCCCAAATACACCTATGTTTTAGGATCAAGATAAGTGCTTTTGAATGCAAATGGAAGTAATGCAATGCAAATTTCTTTAATGAAAATGAGTCTGCCTCTTTAAAAGTGTGTGCATTGCTAAAAGAATACAGGCTAAGATAACTTCTCAGCGGATATGGCATCATGAGTTTGCTTTCAGAACTAGACACTTGCCAAGGAAGACACATATAATACATTAAACAGAGGAAAGTACAGTGAAAGGGAGTAGTAAAGGGAATAAACCTGGGATGAAAAACAGGAGAGAGTAAAGTGAGAGGGAAAGAGAATGCTACAGGAATCAGCAGAAGATTAAACTTCTGTTTGGTCACAAAAGAACTTCATTGGTGCAGTTGAGACACAGAAATATATATATATATATATATACATTTAAAGAAATGCAAAGTTGAGAAGGAATGGCTATAAGATGACAATGGTTTGGAATGACAATCCTGAGGCCCATCCTGTCCCAGGGCTGATCCTAAATTGAGTGTGATGGATTTCCCTCCAGCCTTCACAAGTAGAAGAACCTTTCCCTGGGGTACTGCATGATGAACTGTGGCTGTGTTGGGAACTTGATCCTCTCTTTAGTCTTGTGGCAGATGCTAGGTCTGAAATGTAACTGTGAGAAACAGAATCAACATCCCCATCACACCCCATGCCCAAATCCAGATTGAATCCATTTGACACCAAGTGAACTGGGGTCTTCATAGGGAATGCAGGAGGGACGTGGTGTGGCCACTGGTTAGCAAGAATGTTCCTGCTCACCGGCTCACCCTGTAAAGGAGAAGCAGAGAAGGGAAGAAGCAGCCCTGTTTGCCCCAGTGTCTTTACTGGGACTCTCGGTCCTGTTCCATGTAGCACTAAAGCTCCTCCTGTGTCATCTCACTGACTTCTGTGGAAAAGATGTAAAATTTTCCTTTTGCTTTGCAGTTTCAAACCCAGTGATCAAACAAACAAACCCAGAGTGTGTGGAGAAACAGTGTATCAGAGAGGAAGAAGGGAGACACCCTCCAATTCCTGCTCCAGATGTTTTCCTCCTCCTGCCATTTGGCTTCTGCTCTTCCTAAGCACCACAAGTTAATCTTCTACAGTAAAGTAACAAAACCAAGTGGCAGCTGCTGCCAACACCTCTCTCTGCAGCCCCGGAGAAAGAAGTCTGCTCGCATGTCTGTAGGGTATGGATGGTGCCAGTCTGATTTACTGACACTGGGGTTACATCTCTTTGAGGGAATGGGCCTGTCGCTACCAGATGGGACAGAGAGGCAGAGGCAAAGACAGTGGTAAGCCATGTGGCATCATTGTGTGGGGTGGCATTCTGCCCTACAGCTACATGGAGCTGGGCTGCAGAAAGGAAAAAGAAAAGGTTAAAGGTTGGTTAGCTGCAGAGTTGACTCGAACACCCTGCCCATGGGACCTACAGCACTGGCAGTGCCTTCGTCCCTTGCTCTGTCTCTTTGTGGTGTACTGTCCCTTCCTCAGGCTTTGGGCCTGTCCTGCTGAAGTGCTGGGCTGGGTACAGCAATGAGATTGAGGCATAGCAGCAGAGGGGACACTTAGTGATTCTTCCTGAACCTAAATAATTGATTACGGGATTACCTGTGACAGCCAGTGTTTGACTTGAAAGACTCTGGTGATAATTTTCAGACCCATATTTGCTAATCATTAATTCCCTCCACTGAGCAGTTTTATGATCCATGCTTTCGGCTTTGTTCCATATAAAATGGATGTAAAGTGGCCTGATGGAGGGCACAGTCCCAGGGCTATGCAGAAACTCATGTTCTGTTCTCAAATGATTTATCTGGAGGTGATCAAATAACTTTGTGTCTCTCTGCCCCAGTGTGCCCATCTGTAACCGAGGGCTGTGAGGCATGCTGCATGGCTCTAACATGCTGCTGGAGCCCTGGCAGAAAAGCACTGTAGCATGCAGGGAACCATAACTGTCATTAGGAAGTTTCTACTCTAATAAATGGTTGCCAGGACCAAGTTGGTACAAAATACCAGACCTTCGTGAGTCTGGTATTAGACCTTCATTTAAACCTGGATGGTTTCCCGTGGACTGGTGCACTGGAGGTTGAGCAGAGGACTCTAAGGGTCCCAGTGGTTAAAGGCCAGTGCTGGTATTGGCAGCCTTATGTCCTCTCTCAGTTTCCACAGTGATGTATTTTAAACACCTGGTTTGCTTTCTATGTGTGTAAAAGGCACCTGCACAGGAGCAAAGGAAAGCAAAGGCCAGCAAGTTAAGGGAGGTGATTGTGCCCCTCTACTTCATTCTTATGAGACCCCACCTAGAATACTGTGTCCAGTTCTGCAGTTCCCAAAATAAGAAGGACATGGAGCTGTTGGAATGGGTCCAGAGGAGGCCACGAAGATGATTACAGAGCTGGAGCACCTCTCCTATGAAGACAAGCTGAGAGAGCTTAGTTTGTTCAGCCTGGAGGAGAGAAGGCTTCGGGGGAACCTTATAGTGGCTTTCCAGTACATGAAGGGAGCCTACAAGAAAGCTGGTGGGGTACTTTTCAGAAGTGATAGGGTGAGGGGGAATGGTTTTAAATTGGAATGGGGTAGATTTAGATTGGCTATTAGGAAAAAATTCTTCCCTGCAAGGGTGGTGAGGCCCTGGCAGAGGGTGCCCAGGCAGGTGGTGGATGCCCCACCCCGGAGGTGTTCAAGGCTGGATTGGAGGGGGCCTTGAGCAGCCTGGGCTAGTGAGGGTGTCCCTGCCTATGGCAGAGGGGTTGGAACTTGATGAGCTTTAAGGTCCCTTCCAACACAAACCTTTCTATGATTCTATGAAATACGTGTACCTGTCTTTTCTGTCTGACTGACCTTCTTAGGTTGACTGGGAGAAGGAAGATGTAGACTTGGGAATGAGGAAGGCCTGTTCCCCACAGGGAGGAGGGCAGCGAAGTCCCCTCCTCACCCTGGCCTTTCTGTTTTGTCCACTTGGAAAGCAGGATAAGGCAGGATGGCAGGTTATCAGATCCAGCAGCCTGCAGAGCTATCCCTGAGACAAAAGGCAAAAGGCTCAGATTTAGGTTGTGACAGATATGTAGGCAGACTGGCTTAATGCATTCCAGCAGTGATTTGCTTAAAGATACCTTAGCAGTGGATGTATGAAGACACCTCAGAGAACCATCACCACTAGGAAAACGGAAAGCCACCTCCCAGCACACCTTGCTGTGGGTCTCTGCCTCTACCCTGGACTCATTTGGCTCCCTCATGTTGAAAGGAGACAAACCAAACCCTGGATGCCTTTGCAGGAGGCTTGGTGCAATCTTGCTGCTTCTCTGTGCCAGGTTAGTGTCAAATCAGTCTTAGTGGATTACACTGGCTTAATAAATGCAATCCCATTTCCTTCAGCTCCAAGGCTACAACCCAGTTATTGAGAGCAACTTGTGTAGCTCAGGATGGAGACATATTGTACTGGTGCTGGGGGTCATAGACTTAGTCCCTGCTATCATTCATTCTGGACTTCTCAAGCAAGGCCAGGATGTGCTGTTTTAACAACTGGCAGGCAGTGCAGTGGTGAGGCTTGTGCAGACAGATGCTCTGGCCTTGCATCCTCATCTCAGTGCTTCCCTCCACTCCCTATCTCATGTAGCAGGAGCAGCGAGTGAGCACCCAGCACTGCCTTTTAAATGTCAGTGCAAGGAACGATGCTCCATCTCTTGGGAGGCACTGAGCCCACCTTCAAGACCTCTCAGCAAGCTCAGGGCATCTCCAGCCCCTTTCATTCTTTTTTTTTTAATTGCTTTGTGCCTAAAGGTGAGTATGGAGGCATTGGTGACACTAGAGCTGGCTGTCCTGCTCCTTCCAGCTCTGAATTACGGACAAACTGATTGGTGAAGGGAGATTGAACACAGCTTCTTCCAAAGAGTTTGCCTTAAAAACACTAATAACTGGGCAGCAAAATTGCACAGATCTCTAGCCATTTCTTTTCAGGCCCTTCGCTGCCTAGAGGACACAGCTAGAAAATCTGGGAGCCTGGACCGAGGTGCTGTGGGCTGAGACATGCAGCAGGTTGATGCAGATGGGGACAAGGCTTCAGCTCCCCCACTGCTCTGGCTGGCAGTGTCAGCTCTGCTTGCTGCCCATGCTGTGGAAGCTGAAAGCTCTGCCCTGGAGTCTGCTATGGGAATCCACTCCTGCAGGGTCAGAAGTCCTGGAGTAAGATAATCTAGGCTGGTATCAGTTTTCTGCTCTGTTGGTTTTCCCTGTAAAGCCATTACTGAGGATTAAGATGAATGCTTTCTCACTAGAGCTTTATGTTGAGGCAGATTCCCCATCCATGTTGAGATCTCTGGGGCCAACCCTCCCTGGTTTACAGATGTCCCAGAGACATTAAGAGCAACATGGGGAGTGCAGGAGAAGGAATGAAACTCTTGTATTTCTTTTTTCTCCTTGTTGTCAATTAAACAGGATTTATGTCTTCTTTCTCTGTTCTGTAATTACCCCCCTGGGATTTATTTCAGATAGCTCAAGAAAACAATATACCTCCAGAACTTTCTGGCTGCTGAGAAGAGTTATTGCTGTACCTCCTGATTGTCTAGCAAAAAACAACTCCCTTCATTATTTGCTTCACCTTACTGAAGCAGAAGAGGGTATCCATTGTGATGTTGTTCTCTTTCAAGAGGTTACATAAGAAATGGCCCTGGACATGTCAGGTATGGTGATGCTCTAGGACAAATTTAATCACAGATCGTAGAGTACTAATTAACCCCAGTGCACGTCACACTGATATCTCTCCTGTGCTAGCCTGCAGAGTTAGACTCATAAGTGATGAGTGAAAGCCAACCTGTTGTTTCTGATGAAATACTCACTAATGATGGTTTGATGCTATGGGCTTTTCTTTTTTTTTTTCATTTTGTGTCCGTTTCAATAATTAAAAAAAAGAGATACTTTATTTTCCTACTTAAACTTAAAAACATGGCAACGACTCTCACTTTAGGAAGATATGTGGGTGCTTGAATTCTGAAAGCTGAGGGGTGGGAAAGGGGCTGGTTTGTATTTGAAGGAAGGCTCGACATAAAAAAAAGACAGAGATATTGACATAATTTAGGTAGCACACGCTGTAAACAAGCTGCTATGCTTTTCTTATAATAATTTACATGCGTTCTTCCACCAAGCACAGTCTGTGTATTCTTCTCATCAGAGACAAAGCCAGTCATTCTGACTTGTGGGCTTGCTCACACATATTTCTGCCAGATTCACCCTGAACTTTGGGTCTGATGAAACCCCATATCCAGTCAAGCTCTGCTGAAATCACCAAGGGTTTAATGCAAGATAACAAATTGGCTTGTTTTATTCATATGCAGCTTTACTTCACATACCTGAGCCTGAGTTTGCAGACAGATTTGCTTCCAGCACAGTTCTTTGGGATTGCAGGTTAGCTCGAGGTCATGCAGGTCTACTGCTGGAGAAGCCAATATGCTGGAAAAGAACATACCCAGTGGGAATGAGTAGCTCCTGCCTAGAAATGCAGACAAGCCATGCTGCCTGCAGCCATCCCACCCATGAAAGAGGAGGTGATAGAGGTGATTGTGAGCAAAAATGATTGGACAGTCACCCCAAGGATGGCCATCCAGGCATAAAAGGAATTCCCACTGCTCCCTTAGGTGATGCTGGGCACTCTCATGTGTTAAGTGTGTTTACCCAGGGGGACACTTTGGCCTCAATACCATGGACAGAACCTAAAGGAGATGTGTTGATTCTTTCATCCCTTTAAAGAGCAGTGTTGTACCAAGGTGGGACTGGCACAGGTACGTGTTAGTACTGATGCTGCATTAGTCCTAAGGGAAGAGGAGACAGGTTTGTGAGAAGAATCCTCGGAAGAGGCAGTAGAACAAATTACCTTGCTCCTGCCTTTACATTCAGTGTCCTCCTGCTCATCAGAAGCACTTCTGCTGCCAAAGACAGGCTGCAAAGTACTGCTGTGCATATAAAACCTCCCTTGCTTGCCAGCAGTTGTAAATTACAATACATCTCATTTGGGTACTTCGCCATAGCTTGGGTATGAAAATCATGATGTAAAACCAAATTATTCTCTTTCTCAACAATGGCTGTCTATAACAATCAGGCCCTAAATAGATCCTCCCCAAGGCAGTATGTCCTGACTGCCTCAAGGCTGCACTGGCTGTTCCCCATGGTGAACATGGCTATTTGCCTTTTTCTTGGTTATTCTTCTTTTGTGTCAGTCCCATGTCTTGCTCTTCTTACATCTCCATGCTGCTGTGCTCTTCCATGTTTTGGAAAGCCATGGTCATGTCCCACAGGGCAGAGAACAATGTAGAAAGCTGTGGAGGAAAGACCTTCATCTTCATCAGTGCCTGGGGAGGGTTATAGCAGTGAGGAAGAATGAAGCTTTGCATTCATTGCAAACTCAGAAGGAAGGGGTCATCTCTGGGTCTGGTGTGTGTTTTTATGGGATGAGTAGCTCAAAATTGAAGTTAGCAAAAGTCACTCTTTCTGCTTCCAGAAATTTGACCCTGTGCTGCAAAGGTTACTCTTGCTGTTGAAAATGCTAGAAATCAGGGCTTTGTTGCTAAAGTTTCCTGCTAATTATTCCAGAAGGTGATGCTCATATTCATTTACCATTTTGAATGGGGCTTCATGCAGAACTACTTGGAACAAAAAAAGTCCTGTTTGCTGACTAGAAATAACTGGCTGGCTTAAAAGATACCTGGGAGAAGCCAGAGAGAAAACAAACACCTTTTTTATTATTTCCAAGTGAAAAGGAAAGGTCCAAATGAGAGCTTTGGTGTGTATTTGTTGAAGTGTTCATAAACAGTGCTCACACCACAATTGAAAGTACAAATACGACATCTGTGAGACCCTTCTCCTGTCATCACTTCAGTGTTTGTTATGTTAATGCTTGCTTCTGAAAATGTTTTTGCTGAGGAGGTTCAGGCATTTTTACTACTTGTTTTCCTACTAGTGTCAGCAAGGTAATACGTTCTTCTGATTTTTCACCTCGTTCTTTTAGATGCACCTTTAAGTAACCATCTGGCTTTCTGGGAAAAAAAAGAGAAACATTAGTATTTTCATCTAAACAAATTAATAATAAGCTGACAACTTTCAAGTTCCCCTTTAAGCCACTGTCACTTTCCTTCATATGGCAACTCCTGAGCCAAATTCAACAGGGTCAAGAGCTTTCTACAATGAAACTGCAAAGTAAATGGTACAGAAGTGACAGTGTCTCAGTCTATATTGCAAGCCAACAGAGAAGCTGGCAATCTGAATTGGACCATTTGCTGGATAGCGAATCTTCAGTGGATTGCAATGTAATTTGTCCCCTTTGAAAAAACCCACAGAACACCAACTTCCTCTTGAAGTGAGGTGAAAGAAACTATAGTTTCTTCCAATCAGCTGTAGAAAGTAGATCCAAAGTCCACAACACCCAATTTCAATGCAAAACATGGGTAAACAAAAACTGGGCAAAACTCGGTAGAGGTTTTCAGAAGCGCTGCGTGTGTCCCAGATTCATCCAGGAGCTGTGGGCAAGGACTCCTCAAGTCAGGTCTGGTGAGTGCCTGGGAAAGCTGGTACCTAGAAACAAGAAACACATCTCTTGGCAGCATCTTTCTGTGCTTCTGTCCTGAGGGTCTATTGGCTATGAAAATTTCCTCCACAACTCTGACATTTGCCTTACTATATAAACAGAAACATTCAGGTTTCTGTCTTCATTTCCTATGTTGTTCAAACCCACAGAGGGCAGAAATGAACAGGAACAGAAATCTCTGACTGATGTGGGTAGCTTAGGAACTGGTGGGAAACATCATCTCTGTGCTCTGCCACTGACTGCTTTATGTGCTGCGGAAGGAGGATGGATTTTATTGGACTCCCTTATTATTTGTGTTATCTAGCCAGACTGAAATTTGTTTATAAACCCTCATATTTTTATAAACAGAGTTGGTGCCTAATATTGGCAAAGCTTGAGTATAAGGAGCAGTGAAAGTGTTCCTTCAGACAAGGATGTGTAAGAGTATGGAGGGTAGATGTAGAAGGAGGCAGAGCTGGGAAGTGGGAAACTACAAGGGCAGCCAAAGGAACTGCCACAGGAGTTAGAGAGGCACCTGTGGAAAAAGTGATGCTGGGTACCTGCCCTGAGTGGCTGCAAATCCAGCTGCCACTGTTCCCTCCGTCCGGGATACAAATGTTGGTGTCTGTTTCCAAACTGGTCGTAGCACTTCTCAAAGTGTAGCAGACTTGTGGCTCCTAAGGCAAAGGGGCTCATGTGGGATAGATTTTTTTTTTTTTTTTTTTTTTTTGAGATGAACCAGGATTTTAGGCAAACAGTCCTCCCCTACCTCTGCATCCTCCTGTAGCCTGTTGTCACCATCATCATTGCTCGTTGGGAGCACTTCAGCACTGAGAGAAACTGGAGCAGATCCTGCACTTGATTTCTTGGGTCATACGGTGAATTTCTCTGCTTCATATGTTGGCTGGGTGGTTGACAAAGAACACCAGGAGGAAAAAAAAGCAATTATATCCAGCACAGGCACTCACAGCTGGTATCACCACTCTGTGTTCAAAGTGATGGTTACAGTACCACTGGAAAGCCATAACATTTACAGTTCCCAGATGCATTAAGCTCTACTTGGTTAAAGCAACAATGTTCTTCATCTTCAGAATTAAACCCCCAGATCTCAGCTTGAAGTAACCCTGTGTCCTGAGTCTCAGGGTAAACCCAGCAAGGAGCACGGAAGCCGCAGTGTGTATGGCAAGAAAACGTACTTGTGTGGGTTTGTGTGAGGCTCATCTGCTTCAAATATCCCTGCTCTCAGGTAATTACCAGCTTCTTTTGAATCCTTCCAGATTCCCTGCTTCTGCCACCCACGTTAACGTGGACAACAGGATTTCTCAATCTCAGCTCTGCTCATCTCTTCACATGTTGTCAAATGACTACTCAAGAAGTAAAAAAAGGTAAGAAATCTCTGTAGTGCATTCAATTATTGATAACAGGTAACTGTAAATTAGCCTGTGTAGGTAGGCAAAAGACAAGGGAATTTAACACTTTACAGATTTCCAGTAAAAAAAAAAAAAAAGGCTGGTGATTTGCAACAAGGGAATACACACACTTTAAAAAAGCATTGCCAACTTCAAATCCATCACTCCTCCTCCCCTTGAGATTTGGGGCATCTTCCAGAGCCTGTTGGCTGCTTTCACATCTTCTCACCCCTCTGCTCTCCCTTCCCCTCTCTCCCATCAGCGCTTCTCAGCTCAGTGACCTCAAGTTAACACTGCCAGTTAAAAAACAGGGAGTGTCACCCAACTCAAGGCAACTTTGTAAGAACATGGATACTTTACTTCTTTTGTGCTGTATTGCTTTGGACATACCTTTGGTAGCTTCACAGCATGCAGGCTCTATGATGGACTGCAGAAGACCTGTACCATAGTGTGACTGTCATCAGGAAATGTTGGTAGCTGTGGGCTCTGCCCAGGGCTGTGTATGGGATCATATTCAACCTGAGAGATCCAAGCAGGACCTTACTGCAGTTTGTCAGTGGAGCAGAGTTGGACAGTGGCCTCCTGGCTACAAGGTTAAATCAAGCAGGCCCTGCAAGGCACCTGTGAGAAATGGGAGCACTGCCAGGGAGGTGAACCAAGGAAGATAAGGGCAGCAGCGAGAAATACCTCTGCTTGCTCCCTTCCTGAAGTCCTGGGAGTTTCCACCTTGCCTTGTGCAAAGACTTGGGCAATAACTGGCAGCACAGGCACTTGGCTCTGCACAACTTCATTCCACCTGATCGGCCACAGAGGTGAACATGGTAAGTGATCTTTCTTTCATTCCATGACCAAACTCTAGCAAAGCCTCTCTGCTCAGAAGCCTTTTCCTTTTCCCCCAGCTCTTCATTTTAACTGCATCATTGTTAGGATTGCTCAGTGCAGCAGGTTTATAGCTGGACATCCTTCGGTGTGTTTCAGCGGAGCATGGGGTGGCTGGTGTGGCACTGGCTGTGCTGGCTTTGCCATGTCACATGTGTTGTCAAGGCTAAGATCTTCTGCCCCAAAGATGAGTCCATTTGATGAGTCCCAGCTCCAGGGGGTATCACCAGACTGCAAGTCCCTAGGTCTGCAGACAGATTTGGCTTCCTTCATCCCACAAGGAAGGTTGGGCAGCACCAGGATGTTGCACAGAGCCCAGGGAAGGGTGGTTGATAACCTCCAGGTTTTCTGCTTCAGCTTTGTCTGGAGGAACATATGGCTATCTGAACATTGCAACATTAAATTAGTCCAGCCCTTCAGCCTGGGAAGGAGGGATTTGTTCACGCAGACAAGTAAATTATTATACAATTTGCAAGAGGCAACCTCACTGAATCACTCACACAGCTGCTTCTTTCCCTGTATGTAGGGCTGCAACTGCAGCAAGGTTAATACAGAGCATCCATCATTTCCATTAATAGACGGCAGAGCTGTGTAGATCCCTTGTGTGGTCTGTCTTTAATTATTTTTTAAGGTGGCCTCTGTATATTTCTTTGCAGTGAAGGCTGAAGTGGAGAATGGAGGTCAGGTCTGTGGACTGACTGATTAAACCTGCCCATCACACATTTTGTGCAGGGCTCTTTCCAATGCAAATAATGCCTCGTAGCAGAAAAAAATAGATAGGAAAAATGTGTTGGTGCAGCCTGTATTTTTGAGGAAGCAGATTTTGAGTAGACTTTTTTTTAATACTTTTTGGTTGGTTGGGAGGAATAGAGGGGAAGAGCAGTTTTTTTCCCCCCTTCCAAAACATAGAAGGAAGACTGAGATGCCTTTTGCCACTCCAAACTCTAGGTACATTAAGAAAGTAGAGAACATGGCCTCTATAGGCATCCCTTGCTGTTACCCTGTTAGTGGTCAGGAATGTTCTTAATACTTCAATTTAATACTATGGTTTACAGTGTATGTTATGTATTTAAAAGACTGTCTGTTACCTGGGAATGAAATGACATGCAAAGATGTCTGGTGTCTTTATCTGCCCTCTGGGTATCCAACGTACCTCACAAGGTTTACACCATAAGCACACAAGTAACATGGAAAGTAACTGGGGTTTCCCAGGTTATAACACCTTACCTCAGGTATTTCACAGTAATACTAATACACAAAGGTCCATCCAGAGCAATTATTTCTTTCTTATGTACTGCTCTGATCGAGAGGGAAACATTCCACATGAGGCCTGTGTGTGTACAGGTATGTATGAAAAAGCAAAAATGAGCATTAAAAGCAGCAGCCAAATGAATTTACCCTACAAGCAGAAGCACTATGAACAACATATAGAGAATGGAAGCAGGAACAGGGGCCCTGGCCCACACAGAAGAAGGAAAGGTTTGGTCCAAGGGAAAAGAACTGAAGGTCAAAGCCAAGTTTTCAGGGTAAGTCTATCCTCTGCTGTCATTGTTTTAGTCTCTTCTGTATCTGCCTTACAGAGGTCAGTGAGGTAGGACCGGATCATCTATGTTATAAATGATGATCATGCCAAGGATAAGAAACAGTGGATGGCTTCAGATTTATTCTTGACTTCCTGCTTCTAGTACCCAGAGGACCCCAGAGCGTTTGCACTTGTCATCATGGGTGTAGTCTGTGTCTTCAACACAGCCATGGGCTGTGTCTGCATCTCTGTGCTGGACTGCGGGGGCTCTCCCCTCATGGTCTGGAAAGCAAGGAGAATGTGGTGTATTTGAAGACATCCAGGGCAGTCCATCTCTGAACCCAAGCTGCAACTGGAGAATCCCTGCCTGATGTCTGCAGAGCCAGCGTGTCACTGCTATGGCCAAACACAGGCTGCTGAAGACATCCCTACAGATACCTGCACGTAAGATACCTCTGCCTTTAGTGTCATCTCTAACTTTGGCTCTCCAGATATCTATAAGAAATAGTGTATGAGAGAAATACACAGCTGACAGGTATTTGGTGAGAAGTGTTGAATGCTTTCATTGTGTGATGTATAAAAATTTAAACCCTTGCATTGAAGAGCTCTGGGAACTAATTAAGTTTTTATGGCTGGACCTCTAGGTATCTCCTGGTATGTTTTAGTTGCTGCAAATTAGGGTGTCATGAAGTAAGGAGAAAACTTGTTTGCAGAGTACATGTCTAATCCACTATTCTGATCATCCCAACTCACCAGCCACTTGTACACCACTAAATAATATCCAACCTCAAATGAACACCAGCCGCTAAGGGGTCATTAAAATTCCTTCTCAGTCCTGATCATTAAACAAACCGTACGAGAGGCAAACTCCATACCTGGAAAAAGTGGCATGTTAATGGAGATGCACCCAGCATAATTGCTGTCATCCATCACCCCTGTCCCGCTGATATTGACAAAGTGCAGCTAAATATTTAAATAAGCCATTTTTCTTCAGAAGCCGAAGGATTAGATGCAGCCAAATTTCTCAGTCTAGTCAGCAAACGATACAAATCCAGGGATTAAACAGGATTTGCTGGAGTGAATGAGAGCTGCTTCTGCATTATGCTTTATGAAAAAATATGCTTTGCTGCCAAGACTGTTGCTTGGGGCGAGAATGGGAGGAGAGACAATTCTCCTCCTTATTGAAAGCAAGCAAATAGAATTAGTTCCTCTTTACTCGACACTCTTGATTTACTTTGAGGGTGTAGTTGAAGGAAAATGTGGCTTTCCCAAGCCCCATTAGACACCTACACTTCTTCTAAAAGCAATATATTTTAAATGAAGATGTAGGGGTTACACGGCTCCGTGCATCTATTTTGCTTCAGAGTCAGCTCCTTGGAAGGCTTGCCAGGTTGCTATCAGTAAAATAGAGGAGAAATGCTTGTTGAAGTCATTTTTACTTGGATACATGTTGGCACACTGCATTTTTCCCACATTTGGTGATGGGTATATTGAATTTCTTGGGGAAGATAAGAGGTTCTCATTGAAGCACAACAGGTACTTGAAGAGGGAGACAAAAAGGGTTTGCAAACACAAGGAAATGCATTTCCTGGGTCTGATTGGGAATTTTTTTTAACAAAACTTTTTCATTTGTAATGCATCAGTTCATTAAAAGTGAATGAAGTCATTCACAGAAAAAATTGGTATTGATCTTCTTTTAATAATCTGAGTGTAAATTTCTAGGCTTTGGTTATTGCTTTTTTCCAGCATAAAATAACTTGGGTTTATTCCTTTTGTCTTTAACCATAATAATATTATGGTTTAAAAAAGCAAAACAAAGCAGAGGAACTGAGTGAATAGCTGATTCAAATTAAGTTGAACTGAAAACATTTGAAATTACCCAGACCAAAAAAGTTAAAAATCTCTCTTGGAATCTTGAATGTTCAAAACTGATTTGAGTTTGAAGCTTTATGCTGATCTATACAAGGGGAGAATGACGCTATCTCCTATCAATTTTTGTGGGATAGTAAAAATCAATTCCTGGACTTTCTTAGGGGTTAGTTTGGCAACTAGCAGGAGGGATTTGTGAATTTTTTTCTCTGTAAGTGTGAAAACACATTAAAATATCGATTTTTCTGATGGCTCCATGTTGGTAAGGGGAGAAAGAAGAGGTTTGCTTTTGCAGTGACAGCAAAAAAGTTTGCATATCATAGCATTTTTTAGAGAGTGCCCTAGATTTGTAGGTCTGACTGATTTGGAAGCTGAGCAAAAGCCCTGTCCTTTAACTTTGGACAAGTTATATGTAGCAAGAAAAATTGCAATAAATGGATTAGCCAGTATTGCTCGATTTATGCCATATTTGGGGAGTCTTTTTCTCCCACTACTATATTTCTCTTTGTATATTTGCCATAATTTCCTCTGGAATCTGAACTCAGATAACATCTGAAGAGAACTCTGTTCAAGGCTCAAAATATTATCTCTCTCACCGGTGCCTCTGTCCAAGGATTGCGTGTGCTAATCTTGTCAGATCAAATGTTACATACTTTTTCCCCTTGAATCAATCAATGTCAGGAATCCAAACTTCATGCCCATCTCTAGGGAGAGACAGCAGCATTTATAAATCATGCAGAAAAAGAATTAAAATGGTAAGATAAATGTTTTTCAGCTCAGGCTCACAAGGGACTATGGACTGAATATTTTGCCCTAAATGATAAGAAATAAAAACAATTTTATCCTTACATTATAGAGAGCAGGTTTTGTTAGAAATTAAGTAGATTATTTGTTATGACTTTATTGAAATTCTACTAAGCTGTCTAAAAATGAACCAAGCCTGTTGCTTTGCAAGGGAATTCGGTGTGTTTCATCTTTGTGAATTGATAGCGATACATAAATGTCAGCTTTATTGAACATGTCTCCACTGTCTGGCTATCCAAACAGTATTAATTAACTCCCAAAGTCCTGTTCCAGCATGCATTTGGACTCATTTAAAAACTTGCACTAGGGCAGTTGCTAGACAAATGCAGACTAGAAATATGGTGCACATTTTTTAGTGAGAGTAATTAAGCACTGAAATAAATTACCCAGCAGCAAGGTGTATTCTCCATCATTTGAAGCCCTTAGCTCAAGGCTAAATGTCTTTGTGAAAGATATGTCATAGCTCCAGCAGAAGTTATAAGCTTGAGGATGTGCTGTCTGTAGGACACACTTATGTATTTATGGCTTCATTGAGCAGGGTCTGTAGGAGAGTTATTCGCGTTCTGCACACTAGTTACAGAAATTACTGGTGGGACACAGCTCTCCTGCTAGCTGGGAGCAGGACCCAGCACTTGGCCACTTCTCAGCAAGATGCTTAGTACCCGCTGTCCACAGTGAAATCAGCTGGCTGAGGCACTGACTTGTTTGGTTCACTATATTTCTCTCCAGAGCCGAGGAGAATGCTGAAATCTGTTAATTGTCACCAAAATGGAAAGCATTTCAGAAATACCTTAAGAAGGCTTCCCCCCAGCCCCCATTCTGCGAACTCCCACTTTGAGGCAAACCTCTTCAGAGGTTAGCCTGAAAAAGTGGTGAGTTGGTAAAAATGACAAGCTTCTCTGGATTTTGTGTCCAGGAAGTGGTGGGATTTCACATAAAAATGTGCATCTGGGGAGGGATCAGGAATTCTTTTTTATGTGGTACTTGTTTGCTCTATCTTGTTTGTTTGTTTGCTCTTGTCCTGTTTCTATCTGCCTAAGTGAAAAGTTTGTATCCACGCAGGCCAGCTAGCTGAAAGGAAGGCAATAGGTAAAATACAGCAGCCAGGTGAGCAATAAGGGGGTGCACATGGTGCAGCCTTCAGATGCTCCACCTTGCATGGAGACTCATCCTGAAACCCAACGCTTGGCACCAGCCAGGAGGCAGCTCCGTGTGATCCCTGGTGCGGGTCGGTGTCAGGCCAGCTTGTCTCAGCCTGGCTGGGAGCTGGCGGATAATGTGATTAAACAATAAGCATTTTGTCACAGTAATGAATTCTGGCATCCATCTTTCTGATATGATTAAATCAGTCTGCAGACAAATTCTTCATTTCTGACACTAGGTCACTGCACAAGTCTGCAGTTTGGTTTTGTTTATTTTTTTCTTGAGGTACTTAGTTAAGCAAGGTGCCGCGAGCAATAACGAGGTCAGTCAGGATTAATTTCTACCTCGGTAAAAGGCAGGGAGCGCCGAGCCTTTCCCTTTGCTCAGCTGGGGATGTTGACAAGTCTCTGCCTGGAAAAATGGTATGACCAGTGCCTTCCTCCCGAGAGGGCACTCACCCTGTGCACACACGCAGTAAGAAACACGGTGTTCCTGTTCGCTCCACGTTCTTCAACTCCACTCATTAACAATATCATGCAAAGCCCAGTGTGACTACCTGAGAAGGATTACTCCATAAGGTATGCAGAAAGCTGTTAAAGGGCCATATAGTTATTGTCATTGATGAAAAGTTCCTTTCACAACAGTTCTGATACGTGTAGGTTAAAGAAGGCTTTGTAAATACACTATCACCCGATCACAATTAACTTGGTTATTGATGGTATTCCATAAATGTTTAAAAACACTGAAGGAGAAGTAATAAATGGTTGATTTGTTTTCTTGACTGCAGCTGCCGCAGCCTTGCACTGTTTGTGTATAACTCTTTCTTTCACATAACACCGGTGGATATATCTTCTCTTACCTCCCCACCTTTTAAACTAGGCTAATGAGGTATCTTCTGTATTTAATGCAGGATAAAGAAAATTGCCTGCAGTTCATCCCTGATTAAATACATATATATATATATAAAATCCAACAGACCAGCGCCCAAATTCACCTGTTTTCTTCTCAGGGATTTAAGGGATTACTGAAAATCCATCTGTAGAAATGTGGACAGGTTTCCCATCTTCTAGCACGTCACTTTTGCAAACAGTGCCGCGTGGACACATATAAACTCACCTCTTCTCTATTTACCTTGTAAATCCAAAGTAATCTGTCTTTTTCTGCCCATATAATCTAGATCTTCCCTTCATTCCTGATTGAGATGTGCAAATACACCGATTCTCCAAAGTTTAAGTGTTGATGCATGAATCCTTGTTTTAAACTAGTAACTCCTTTGTCTTTGGTAGCTGCTGCAGTAATTCACAGGGCACAGGTTATGAGTTTGGTTATGGGTTTGAAAAGAAAAAAAAAGTAACTATGTGATCAACAAGAAATTATAACTTTGGTGCTGTGAAATCAGCAGGCAAGACTGCTGCATAGCTTAAAAATAGCTGTCCTTGCTCAATGTCCTTTTTCACTTGCAGCAATAGTTTTTAACTCTTCTAACGACTCAGTTTGCTTTCCCGTGGACTGGCAGGGGCATCAGCTATTGTAAAAAATAGTCTGTTTGGTGGAATAAATCTCTTCTGAAGGACAAGATTGTTCTTTTTTCTTAAAAAAAAAAAAAAAAGGGGGAAAGGGAAATGTTTGCTAAATTTGTCTTCAGACTGCCTGTACACTTGATTGTGTTTGTGGTGGTTTATGGGTGTGCTTTCTGCTTCCTATAGCCCTGGGGCCATGGAAGGGCCCATGAGCTAAGGGCTCCCCACGTTATAGTCAGAAAGGAGAGATCGGTAATAGCCATAAGCTCTCTGTTTGGAGGCTTCATTCACAACCACTCCTAATGCTGTGCTTCTCTTCATTCAATCTCAAGAAAACTGTGGTCCCTTGGTGCTGGATGAGCAGTGTGGAAGGTTTGCTGTGAGACATCTGCAATGGCTCCAGCTCCTGGCTGCCCACATCTTTTCCAGGACGCTTGTTACTGTGAAGGTCTCGGCTATTTGTGGAGTAAACCCACAGTCCACGACGAACAAACCTGCGATCAGTTCTGGTTTACCTAAATAGTACAGGCTGGAAGCTGTGGTGGGTCATTATCTACTGTGCCTACATGCACAGTGCGGTGCAGGGAGAGCCCTGACAGCAGCAGAAGGGACTCCTGTGAAAGTGGTGGTGTTCACTCACACCAGCAGTGACAGACCCGATGCTTGAGGTTAAATACAGCTGATGCACCTGGGAAGGAAAATTGCTGGTCTACCCACAGAATGGGAGATTCTATCTTGGTAGCTCTGGGTGTCACTCTGGGCAACAGCCACCAAGAGAGCTCTTGGCTCCACAGCAGAAGGGCAGCCCTGTGTGCATGAAAAGAATCAAGTGGAATTAGGGGAGTAACCTCACATCTGTCCTCAAGGCTTTAGTGATGGCTGCTGGAGGATTGCATCCACTTCTGACAGTGCCTCTTCAGGAACGACACAAGAGCTTACACAGACCTCAAAGGAAGGCTATGAAAATGATTCAGGGGATGGGAAACGAGTTACATGACCTGAAGCACTGAGAACTCTATTCATTAGCTTATTAAAAGACAGAGAGGAGATTTTATCGTTCGTTTTAAGAACATGCACATGGAGAGGAGACTTGAGAGTCAAGGGCCTTTTGACCTTGCAGAATAGAGCCTAACAAGAAGGCTGGAAACTAAGTGTGGAGAAATTCAGCCTTGAAAAGAAGACAGCATTTCCTAGCAGCCAGAATGAGCAGAGCTGGCTGTGGTCTTGCAAGTGGATTGTGTATAATGAGATTCAGTATCTTAAAAGAAAAGAATTTCCATCCAATTTCAGTGAGAACCTCTCTTCCTTGCCTGCTAGTGCTGGCAGAAGCTTTGGGTTGCTGGCACACTCGTACTGCTGTCAAAGTCTCTGAACTGCAGTCCTGCAGCACCATCCCCTTTCTGCTGTGTTACGGGTTATGCTTGCATGTCCCTCCTCCCCAGGGTAAAGAGCAACACTCGTGCCAGAATACTGTCACATGCACAAAGGGACCAGAGCATTTGAACTCTGCCTTCTTGGCTTTATTTGATGCTTTTTTGAACTTTAATTGAGGTGCAGTCATGGGCATATGAAACAAATTCATACCTCTTCCTACATGCTAGTGGCAGCCGGGCAGGACAAGTGGCAAACTACCGTCCTCTTTGGAGTTTATTTCTTTTCTTCTATTTAAGTGGAGGCACCAGTCCTGAATTTAACCCTTTTCCTGGGAGGGGTTTGGTAAGTAGATTTATCAGGTAGAAAATGATAGATGGGACTACTTATCCACAAATCCCCGTTGCATAACAGAAGCATCATCTACTGATCCTCTGTGGAACAGAAACCTAGAAGAGAGACAAGGCAGGTCTTTATTTAGGTTCAGTTCTTTGCTCTTTTCCCTTTTTATTGCCATTTCACTTTCCCAACAGCTTAGATCTAAACAAAGTATCAGTACATCCCATTGCGTTACACCAGGGATGCATTTAACCCGCTTATTTTTAAGTGCTCACGCTCTCTTTTTGGTATCTCCTCCAATGTTTGCTGTTAAAAAAAAAGCTTCATTAACAGAAAAGGTATTTGCAAAGGTGCCTGTGTGTAAAAGAACACATTGGGAGCTAATGGGGGCTTTCAGGGACTTGACTGTACCAGTGATAATTGAAACAAACAGACCTCAGTGGCCTAAACTAATTCAGAGGAGCTATATTCCTCTTCCTTTTATATTATACATGCAGCAGTTTAGCACTCCCCAGCTCCCCACCGGCATTAAGAGACACTTACAGCTGCTCTCCTCTCCCTAATAACAGCACTCTGTAGAGTTAATGGTGGGCTCCGGGGTCTGATGAAGTGCTGCAGGGCTCTGACGACGCCAGCCAGAGGACTTGCCATATGCCTGGGGAATTTCACCTCTGTTTAGACTCAATTCAACCACAACTCCCAAGGTGAAATTCCATTTAGGTCGGTACATTTCTGCACTGACAATTACAGTTATGCAGTGAGCACTTTCTTTTATTTCTGCTGGGCTGGTGTCTGTTGCATGTAACTAGGTTGGCGATGCCTTCACCCCTGCCGTGGTGACCCCAATTGCAGGAGGAGAAAGGAAATTGAGATGTAAATGGGGGAAACTTTGGTTCAAATACAAATAAATAAATAAAACCACAAGAAAAGCCAAAGACTTTTTGCGCTGATTTTCCCTGCTGCTGTGCTCAGAGAATAAGGAGAAGTAAAGTAGCTGAGCTTTCTGTCTAGCACACTCTTATCAGTCTAAGATAACCTGTGCAGGGCAGTAGATTAATTATGATTTTATAGAAAAGCTGAAAAAAATCTATATAAAATATTATATATATAGTGCATAGTTATTATATAGAAAGCAGAATTTGTGTTGGCCATAGTCATCACTAAGTGTAAACAGTAATGCCCCAATGAGTGAGAAAATATCTACGGAATGTGGAGAGCTGGTGACTTCCATAATAACTGTTGTCATTTCTGCAGAGCCTTGGCCAGACGGTCACAGCCCAGTGACCACAAGCCTGCTATGCTCCACAAGCCAGCTGACGACCCTGCAGACGATGCCTTTGGGCTGGCCCGTGGAGGATGGTCTCTGGCTGAGCTGCATAGCAGGGGACAGGTCCCCCTTTCCTCCCAGGCTCCATCAGCAGTTTTCCCAGCAGCCAAGAGTGGAGCCCCCAGCACAGATACTGCCTGGACTGTGGCATCAAAATATTCTGCAGTACCCCAGCACCTCCTTACAGGTAGGTTACGTTTTCACACTTTCCTTCACAACCAAAGAACTACAGACTTAATATATTCATTTACTTGGACTCTTCTTTTGTAGTTCTGCTAATTGTTGTGTGTTTTTGAGAACAATGAAGCTCAAGTCTGGAGACAATTACAGGAATCCCACTTATCCATAGTTACCTGTGTCCTTAATGAAGCCCTGGATATTGTAAGATTTTCTTAACCCATAACTACCTACACATTTAACTTAGAAGGTCTCTATTCTTAAAAAAAAAGCAAAACTGTGTGTTTGTTCATGTTTCCTTTGTCCACTGTCAGAGGAATTGGGGGGTGGGGAGTTCGCCAGGGGCTGCAGGGCTGGGGTGTTGCATAGGAACATGAGGTCCGTTGGTGCCATCTACATCTGCCAGGGTCCAACAAGACATTTACAAACCCGAACCCATTTGTATAGGGTTTAGCTCCTTTCTAATCTGACACTGCGTTGCAGCTCCTGTGAGCATGGAAACTTGTCTCTGACCTTTCGAAACCATAACTTCTATCAGTCATGTCTCTTACTAATTGCTGCTGGGGTTCATGGCCCTGGGTGGATGGAAGAGCGCTACAAAACTGCCCTTGCAAAAAATAAATTATTTTAATTACAGGCAACATGCACTTAATGTGAAACACAGTGAAATAAGTTTCCAGCTGGCTTTTTCAACTGCATCTATAAAGTGCACAGGCATATCTTGACGGTGAAGACCTGGGGTGCTTATCTGGGTGTTTACGGAAGGGCTGGTGTAGACGTTGGAGCTCACATGTGTGTGCTCCTCTTGTACATACCTCAGTGAGGATTGCCCTTTCATAGAACACACAAGCTTGCAGGTTTTGCAGCTGTAATTAGGAAAGTCTGTTAGAAAATGCAATCTAATGGGGTTTTAGTTTCCTTTTTTTTTTTTTAAATTCTTTCCTTTTGCATTTGGTAGATGAGTATCAATATAAAATATTTTTCTTCTGAGATGCTGTAGCCAAGTAATGAACTTTCCTGCAGGCTGAAGATAAGTCTGGCTTCACACCACAGGTACCTTCTTTTTGAAATAATGACTTTCCTCTATAGCGAGTTTCATCAGGAAAGGTGCCAGTACTCACCTAAGGCAGCTGCTAAAGCCCCAACTTGTAGTTCATTCCTATGAAGCAAAGCTCTTAAGCTTGTTTCTTTACTGAAAGCCTAAGATTTGCATCAGTTGTTGCTGAATAGGGATTGATTTAAAATTGTGCTTAAATACCTTGTGGAACAGAGGCACATACAGAGAAACGTGCAGCTGGAGCTTCTCTTCGTTTGCACTGATGTAAATCAGGGATACATTGTTTGAAACCAGCAGTACATGTGGGAGAAGAGTCAGGTCCCAGGCGTATTAGAAAATAGCTGCTAATATTTCGATTGTCTTACAAAACGAAACCATATTTTTAGGAAACTAAAACTATCAGCTATAGCTCTGCTTTAAAAACCAACCCCTCAGCTGCCAGCAGCGTGGCCTGTTAGCTGTTCCATTAGCCTGTATCTCCTTTCCAAAAAGATGTATTTCAGTGTTCATGCAATCAAGCTATCATGTTGGCTGAGCATCCTTCAGAGCTTTCTAATATACAATAATATGGCTATCACTTCATGCCTAATGTTTCATAAAAATGCCATATATAATGGTACCTTCTTGGCTTCCTATCTTCTTTAATGAAAGGTTGCAGGAGTTTCATTTCCAAATGGTTACTCTACCAATCATAAAAAAAAGAAAAAGAAAAAAAAAAAGAAAATAAAAGAAAAAAGAAAGAAAAGCTATTGTAAAATGCTCTCTGATTGTGGTGGTGGGGAGGGAAGTGGGCTTCATGTTCCCTGTACTGCTCAAAAGCAGGAACATAATGAATATATTATAATCACATCTCATTTCTGCAATTATATATTTGTGCTTGTGTTCAGCATTTCTTATGTGTCCCATGCACAAGCATATGCAAGACGCTGGGTTTTGGAAAGCCACAATACATCCCAAGCCCTTGACTTTGATGACACTCCTTCCAAGTATTTATGTAAGAGAAATATATGGCTATGTAGAAATTGATACAAACAGCTCCCTGAGTAGCACACAGATACAATGTTTGTGCATCCTGTTACCTAGCTGCCCAGTAATGTTGTCCTGTGTATTCAAAGAGAATTTCTCATGAGCAATTACTTCTCTGTGCTCTGCTTCCTGCAGTTCTCAGGAACAAGCTAAACTCTGGTTCTGAAAAATAGGCTTGTAGGAGATTCATTCCCCATACTCCCCCAATCTTTTCTGATCCCTGCCTCTCTTTTTATAGGCTTGGAAAGGCTACAGACTCATTTATACTCTAACTTCTTACTCAAATATTTCAGGTGTCTGACTTTGCCCATCTCTAATAAGTGGGCAGGCATCTGAAAAGCTGCTCACCATTTCTGTGGGTTCATTGACATTTTGAAAATGTGCTTCTTTTTATCATCTCCAAAATGTCTTCCCCTACAAACATCATACTTAGAATGATTTATTAGCCTTTCTGGAGATTTCTGCCTCTTAATGTCTGTTGGGGAATTTTCCAGGAGATTGTAAGGATGTAAAAAATTTGCACTGGGATGCATACACGTAGATGTGTATGTATATACACATGTAGGTATATGTACATGCATAGGTATATGTACATGCATATTTGCATGTATATGCGTGTGCATATATCCACCCTTGGCTAACAGAAAGGTTGATTAGTCTAGACTTATGGAGAAAAGCCATATGAAAAGGAGATGGAGCAAGAAAAGGACAAGCAAAACCCTTTTCTTAAGGTCTGCAAAGAGGAACCGAATTGAAAATACATCTGGTTTATGTAATGCAGGGAACATCCTTATTTTCACATCTCTGTCAACACTTCAGTCTCACTTCTTAGACCCAAGTGTGACTAAAGCAGCCATAGCTTTTGTGCTGAATTTCTTGTCCCAGGATCTTAAACGACTGAATCATGGCAGCAGAGTGAGTCCTTGCAGCAGTGTGTGGCCTCCCAACAGGGAGTGCACAACACCTCTAGACTCACAGGAGCTTTTCATCGGCCGAGTTTTGGTCTGAAACACTTGCTTTAACCCACCAAAGAGCAAATGCAGTTTACCCCTTCGAGTTAAAGATACTACTGTTGGAAATGCAGATGCTTATCTATCAATGCTGGAAATTTAAAAAACAGTGACTCCCATATGTCTGTCCAGATTTCTTCCCTGTTTTCCAGATGGAAATGCAGATGCTGTGCTATGTTTGCAGAGTCAGAACATTAAATGCAGACCTGACATCTTTGAGGTCTGTGGAAACCCAAATACCTCACAGAGTATTATTGGTGCACGTTGTCACAAGATAGCATGTGTAGCCCATTTGTCCAGACTGGTCAAGGGCAATAGCTCTGGCCTGGCTATTGGCTGTCTGAAAAGCAGGACAAGTGTCTACAAGATCACAAAGGAGATTGACAACATGTGAAAAGTATAATTTGTGAACAAAGGAAAACGTGGCGAATGAGGCCAAGAGAGGAGATTTCCATGAGTTTACAGTACACTCTTTCATATGATCACAGGCTGATTTGGGCAGGGACACCCAAAGCCCCATCCAACCTGGCCTTCAACATTGCCAGGGATCCAGGGGAAGGTACAGCTTCTCTGGGCACCCTGTGCCAGTGATTCACCTCCATCCCACCAGGGAAAGGTTTCTTCCTAACATCTCCTCTCCATCTGCCCTCCTGCAGCTGAACGCCATTCCCCTTGTTCTGTCCCTCCATGCCCTTGTCTCTTTCCTGGAGTCTCTTGAGGGACTGGGAGGTGCTCTAAGGTCTCCCCGGAGACTTATGTTCTCCTGGCTGAACAAGTCCAACTCACCAGCCGACACCCCCAAGTCCTTCTCCTCAGGGCTGCTCTCAGTGCATTCTTTGCTCAGCCTGTAGTTGTGCTTGGCATTGCCCAGAGCCATTTGCAGGACCTTGCACTTGGCCCTGTTGAAATTCATGTGGTTCACATGATCCCACCTCTCCAGACTGTCCAGGTCCTTTTGGATGACATCCCTTCCCTTCAGTATGTCAACCACACCACATAACTTAGTGTCCTTGGCAAACTTGCTGAGGGTACTCTTGATCCAACTGTCCCTGTCTACCAACAAAGATGTTACACAGCGCCTGTCCCAATACTGACCTGTGAGCAACACCTCTTGTCACTGGTCTCCACTTGGTCATCGAGCCATTGACTGCACCTTTTGAGTGTGACCATGCAGTCAGTTCCTTATCCAAGGAATTATTCACCTTTGTCATGAAAGAAAGAGGCAGTTTTAACAATTCTCTATTGCTTATGCTGTTGGGGTGACACAGTGAGGTCAAGTATGATGGTTGCATCGTTCCCCTTTCCACCTCTCCCCTGAACTACATCAGTAATCCTCTGCATCCCCACTCATTTCTATGAACACTACTTGCTTTCTTTAACCTTAATAGGATTTTCAAAGACTTGAAGCTGTCTGGCAGTCTTCTTCTTGAATCCTTCTGGAGATAATCAGGCTGATGTGCTAATCACATTTATGCTGTATTTAAAAATAGTGGGATAAACTCTGAAAAGTGCTGAGCAGCACTATTCACCTGCAGCTTGTTTACAAGCAAAGCAGAAAGAAAAGAGGTGGCAGACAGCATAGCAAATGGGGATGTCCAGATGCTTTGCATTTGAATTAGAGAATAAGTCAAACCCTGATTATTCACTGGATTGAGGTTCATTTACCATGGTCGAGGGTGAGCAGGAGAGAACAGTTGTCTCAGTTTGATCACATCTGAGGATAAACACCCCCAGGCTGATCCTTCCTCAGCCCTGTGAGTAGTCTCTGATCTGTGGGATTTATGCTACACATGATTAGGTGTGAAACGGAGAGGAAGTTTATTGCAGAAGGCTTGGCATGGGCTTGGGGAGTAAATTGATAAAGAGGACAAGTACATTGTCAAGTTGGGTGTTCTTAATTTATAGAAACCCTGAGAGTCATTACTCAGTTCCACCCTGCACAGTTCTCCCTGCCAAATCCTACTGTATTTATAGGAATAAAAAGGAAGAACTTGTTGAAGATGAAGAAGCCCCTAACACAGACACGTACATACTTAGACAAAATGCTCAGGTTTCGAGGTCTTACAGCCTTTCTTTAAAGAGAGCTCTTACACCCAAAACTAGCCAATGTAGGGATGTGCAAAATGAATTCATTCTCCAGCTTTTTTTTATTCAGAAGTTCTCTTGGGTATAATATAAACCACTCTCTCTAGTCCCATAATTGGATGCAAAAGTGGAAGGAAAAAGGTGATGTACTTAAAGTTTCCTAGAACCATTAGAACATACTACATCCTGAAATGCTCACCCCTGATCTCAGAGAGTGCCTGCTCACAAGTGGGTTAAATCTGTTACTCAGGCTTCCAGGTGCATTTTAAACTATTAAGATGATAAATAGGCTGTCCTGGTTTGGAGTGGGTGTGAAGAAGGAAAAGGCTCTTGCTCCCTAAGGTATACTGCAATGTCCCTCAGCCTCCTCTGCTGGGTCCCCCAACCTCCATGGTGGAGGTATCTTGGTGGGGGGTGGCTGATAAGTTGGAGATGAAGGAACTGCACAGGAAAGGGAGGATGTCAGGACAAATCTATGACATCACAACTGCCCTCAACCTTGCTGCAGCAGCAGCTCCAGTCAGAGGAGCTTTAGACACATTAGTTGCCCTTGGTGGAAGGCACTGTCCATGTTAGTTTTGGATGTCGCAGTTAATGAGTGTGATTATTCCCCGTCTCACATGTCTCTTTCTATTAATCGTGGCATCCCGCTGCCTGACACCCTGAACATGTTCTCTTTCTGCTTTGCATCGTGCAGCCTGCTCCAGAAATGGCAATGCAAATGTTTCCTTGATAATTTTGTCACACCAAATCTGATCACATCTATTCGGTGTCATGAACACATACACACATGCTCAAAGACATTTGCCCTGAGGCAGTCAAGCCAAATTCCGCTCTCTGAGTTGAGGAAACCCAGCAGGAAATTGTCCAGAGGGCTTGTGCATCGAGGGACCTGTTTTAAGCAGTTTAGTGGGCTGGCTGAGCTTTGGGGTAGAAAAGGAAGACATGGTCATAGTGCTCTTGAAAAAAAAAGAACTATTTAGCTGTGCACAGGCAATGGATTTGGGGACAAGCCTTAGCCATAGACTTGCATAAATTACTTTGTGGCTCTGTGCCCAGATTTGATAAACCTTCTCTATAGGTTTATTTACTGGAGGCTTAATTAATCTGTTTGCCCTGTACCTTCAAATGGGATGTGCTCAAATAGCATTGAGACAACAGAAGAGTCGCTTGTTAGTGAAAGGCATCAGAAGCCATTTCTCAAACTTGAGCTTCCTAATTCCAGCTCTAACACAGAGGTTCCCTGAGCAAATATAGCAGGTCTTGGGTGGCCTCAATTCACAGGCTGAGCACCGCTGGACTTGTTGATGTGACTGCCTTTCTCTAATTCCTTCCCTTTTCAATGGAGAGAACCCACAAAGGCATTTTTTTGAAGCACAGACCTGTTCCAGACCTTGAGAGATGAAAGCCAGCCTAAGCAAGGTTTTGAGAAGGAGCTATCAGAGTTTGAGCTCAACTGGCAGGTTCTCCTCCTGACATCAAAGCCCATCTATTCTCATTTGCTATAGCCTCCATATTTCAAAGAGTGACTAATTCCACTTTCTCTAGCCTCTTGAGACCTGTAGTTTGTTTCTAGTCTTTTGATGGTTTGATTTCACATGTACTGCTAGAGAAATAGGTGAAAGCCTGTTGTGCCTGGAGACTGCTGGCAATGTCCAGCTTCGTTCAGCTGTTGGCCCCCACCTAGAAATCTGTGAAGTAAAATCAGAAGAAATCAAACTTCATGCAGGTAAGCAGAAAAAAAACAACCAGTTTGGTTTCCTCTGATATAGGGGACAAAATCCATCTCTTTTTGATGTGCTGAAACAAAAGAAGGAAAAAAAAACCATTCCCTGCTTGGAAGTGATTTTTTTTTTTCTCCTTTTAACAGCAGATTTAAGTTTGAAAATTCACTGCAATGTGAGCCCAAGCCCCAGGACTCTTTGAAAGCCCAACAGCTGGAGCTGATGTGAACAAGGGTCTGGCTGAGACCTCACCCTATGCTGTTGTATTCAATCTAGTGTGGCAGTAGTGATGCTGGAGATAAGTGTTGCCTTCCATGCTACAGCCAGTGCCCAGGCAAAACACAGCATTAACAGCTGCTCAGTGTATTGCATCTTTATTTCCAAAGCACTTTATGTAAAAAATTAAACTTTAGCAGCTGTTTGCAGGCAAATATGTAGCAATTCCTCATTTGGCATAATAGCCCTGAAGGACTAGTGAAACTTTTCTCTGTTCTGCTTGGTGACATTACCAGGCTGACACAGATCTGAACAAGGGCAAGGATGGGAACATTCTAATCAGGGGCTTATTGATTGCCTTAAAAAAAATTCTTTAAAAAATTAAATATAAGGTTTTATGCAGTGGAAATCCATCTTTCTTGTTAGCTATCAGATGAGTCCGATTGACACAGAGTTTGGGAGTCTTGGCAGGAGGCATCAGAGGGCTGCAGAGAAAATCACAGGAGGCAATTCCAGAGCTTCTTGAGCTGTGGGAAAGAACGGGCAGGATCGCTTTGGGTGTTGGGCAAAGATGACAGCACCTAGTGCCCTGGAAGAGTGTGAGATTGTACAGCTGTGAGGCCCTGGTGCCTGGTAGGGAAGTGGGGCACACCTTACCCTTCACCTGCTCGTGTTTTCAGCCTTAGATGTGGATGACTGTGCTCTCTGGGCAGGGAAGACAGTTAAGCTGCATATTCCCACCTCAGCCTTCCTCAACAGGAGCTATCTGCAGTTTAAAGTGACTTCACCAGCCTTCAGGTTCCCTAGGGAGAGGAAGCTCCTTTGTGACTCTCAGAGCTCTTTCTCAGCTGTCGCCTGACCCTGAGCAGCATCACCATCTCGCTGACACGCTGGCTACGTTTTAAGCTTCTGTTGTGTCCATGAGGCGGAAGAACAGAGAAGCTTTTCCAGACTCTTTAGGTCTCCTGCAGCTCCAGAATCTGTTTAACCCCATACGAAACACATCCTGCTTTTCTCTCATTAGAAGATGCATCAATAAATGTTAATGCATCTGCTCCTATCTTTCCTGTCTCCTTCATGCCTACCTAGGGGAAATGATGTCCCTTCCTTCCATTCCATCCTGCCTTCAGTTCAGAGAATGATATGTCTCTCTCAGTACAGAAAGTAGCCCCTAGCTCCATAAAAAGACCTGGATTAAATAAATCCCTCACACCACTGTTAGTGACCTAACCCACAAGGAGATATCATGGGTGCTTCACTCAGCTGCTCCCCAAAGGATGTGCAACTGTGCCCTTGGAGGATAGCTTTCCATTCTGGAAGTCCAAGGAAGCAGTTTGAGGTGGTTTAGCTCAACGTTTTTGTTCTATTACACCCAAACTCCTCTTCACCCCCACAGTATTCCCCCACTTGCAAACTGGTAATTCTGTCAGAACCTGGTATGTGTGTATAAAAAAAAATAATTATATATATAACTGTATGGCTCTGAAGTAAAAATCAGGAACTGGCATAAGGTTGTGTTAACCCATTTATTTTTATTTAATTATTTTTGGTGGCAACTTGTGCATATTCCCTTCTGGAGTCCAGGAGCCCTGTTTTTTCCCGTTTTACTTGTCCCTCATCAGGCTGAGCTGCTGTTATTGCAGGCAGCAAGAGGGCAGGCTCCCAGGATGATGCTTTCAGCCTCTGGTGCCCAGCAGAACCAAGGGGTGGGGGCCCAGGGCTCAACGTGCTGAGGTGCACTCAAAAGTGGGCATAGAGGTGGTTTAAAAAATTCAGTGGTAAAACCAGTGATGCAAAAAAGGCCTGAGCTGCTTTAGGAGATCAGGGCTGGAAAGATAACATGGGGTCCCTCTACGCTATAAGTTGTCCTTCTTGTTAATCATATTTCCTGCTCTGTGCCATTTTATATGCCAGTAGTGTATGAATTTTTGCCTTCCCTATCCCCATGGAGCTGTCAACGTGGAATATGCATTTCTGCACTAACCAGGGATGCTCTGAATTATGGAAAGTTCTCTGAGCTGCCTCAGCAAGCCTTTTAAGTGGGCTTTTACTTCTTGATCTGATCAGCTGGCACGCGGCAGCAGAGCTTCGATGAGCACAGGCAATGTGGGTCCAAGATTTACCTGGCACTTCCACAGCCAGGCATGGGAATGAGAGTGAAAAGCCCTGTCTGAACCTTTCCTGGGCTCCTGTCTGGTAACTGACATTTTGGGGAGCATGGGGTCAGATCAGGTCAGGCTCTGACAGCAGTGACATGAAGGATTCATGAAAAAAAGTAGGTTGTAACAACAAGATTGCTGCATCAAAGTGTAGTAATTGCCAGAACGGGAGAGATTTCAAATATCTGATGGCTTCTTTATGAGATTACCAGTTATCAGAAGGGAGAAAAATATTAGAATTGAAAATCTCATGTGCAGAAAATTAGGAAAAGGAACAGGAATGGCAACGTGGTATTTTGGATCCTGCTCTCAAAAGTAGAGCATCAGTGAAACAAAGCCAGCACTGAAACTATAATAGAGACATTAGCAATCCTTCCAGACTGGCAGAAGTTCAAGGATTTTTACATGTCTGATGGAAGGATTGTTCACTTAATATCTATTTTTCTACGAGGAGATGATCCTGGCATCAAATCTGACATCTTCTTAACCCATCTGAGTATTTCTGTTGATATGAGCAGGTGGAGGCTGTTTCACGGCTGGAGGACGACTGCACTCCCTGTGCACAGTTGCAGCACAGGAGATGACACAGGCTTTGCTAAGGAATCAATCCTCCAAAGGAAGATGCGGACACTTAGTGAAACTAGGCAAAGCCTTCAATCCAGTTATCAAAGAATATGCAGTTCTCATTTCAAGGCAGGTGAGGCATTGATGATAACTTCCCACTGCAGAAACTTAATTTACATCCAGAACATTTTTAATTAACTCTCTGAAGCTACCAAAGGCAAAAAATCAGCAGATGACTGATGAATTTGGTGTCGGTTCTTGGATGATACCAGGCTACAGGGCTTTCTTCTGCAGGTTTTTTCGTTCCTCTTGACCGCTCCATCAAGCTGTCCTGTGCAAAGTGAAAGGATGTAACACAAGTGGAGCTGTTGCCTGCCTGACTTTGCAGGACACACGTTTATTTCCCTCTCAAGTTAAGGGGGAAAACACACTGGTGAGAATTACAGTCGTTTCTTCACTATTGTTTCCGCTGCTCCGCTGCAGTACCGAGCGCTAAACTTTAACTTTCACGACTGAGGGGAGGACAGTGAGCACATAATTGCCAAATTTACAAAAATGGGAAAAAATAAAGGGGGGGATGGGGAAATATTAAATGGTCTCATCCTCCCAAGCCTTAATGGAAATGAATCGAGGCTGCTAGACAGCTCAGGAAGGCAATTACAGGGAAATAATCTGCGGTGCTTAGTGAAGCGGTGATGTGGGGCATGCTGAACATGATGGATCTGGCTGCTATTTCCAGTTAATAATAATGCACTTTAAGAAAAGGCGGTGCTGCACATGTTTGTGCCTTTGTGTCTGTTCATGTAGTAGCAGAGCCAGCCAATTTTTACTTTCTTTATTTTTTTACTGCCCTGGGAACTGCCTTGAACCCAATGGCTGGAGCAGCTCATAGCAGCGCAAGTTTCCCCTCAAGGCAAAGCCTCTGTAAGGCAGTATTTGCTTTTGTGAAGAGCTTGGCCTTCTTTCCAACAGTCCAGCTGCTGGGAAATTGTGGCTTAGGGAGCTGTTACACTCTTTGAGAGTTGGTATGTGCCCCAGTTGATAGCTATCCTTGGCTGAAGTCCCTGGTATAGGTCAGAACCAGTTGTTAACAATAAAAAGTGTGTGTGCCTTGAAAAAATGCACTTATTAATAGAATCAAGCAGGGAAAGATGTTTTCTTAAACCTTAGGTTCTCCTTTCTGCTGCAGGGCTCTAGAGATAGCAGAACAAGCTGTAGCAAGAGACTCCTAAAACTGTCCTGAACTATTTACCAAGGTTTGAAAAGTTGGGTTTAATTTTTCACTTGAAAGCAGAAGCACCCATCACCTGTAAGAAAGGTTGCTTAAAGGAGGACTGTGAGGGTTTGCAGGTCCCCCAACCTCACTGTTACTGTTCAGTCATGGTTGAACCGAGGGGCTGGATGCCACGGCGATTTACCTCTGCCTGGCAATATAAGCAGCTCTGAACCTGGCTTTAAATGACCAAGTGAGCCTTGAGGAAAATGATAGTGGGACCTAATGAGTGTCTGTGCAGTTCCTGTTGGTGCAAACAAGCTCTTTCTTTCTACTTTTCTACTTTCTTCCACTGTAGCTCAAAATTCCAACATGATTTAATTTTTTTAAGCAGGTTATGGAGCTCCCCAGTAATACTAATTTATTCTGCATTTAGTTTGTGGCCTCTGCCAAGCTGATTCATACTCCAAAATCCTCAGTCTGATTTCCAGGACAAATATATAAGAATAAACCCAGAGAAATGTAATAAAGACAAACACATTTAAATATTTATTTGGAATGAACGGAATGAAATTCCAAACTCATGAGATTTGCTGGTTGCTAATGATTTGCTAGTAAGTCAGCCTGATACAGGCTGACAAGGCACTGCTTTTCCCAGTGTGTTTCTATCTCATACTGATTACTTTACAGAAGAGTCATCTTCACCTGTAGATACCTGGAAGTCAGACAAGAAGGGAAAGAAAGTATCAACTTACAATGGCACAAGAGCATTTCCATAAGATGCATTGCAGAAGAGCAAACAGAATTCATGATTTTATTTTTCTGGAGATTTATTTATGAGGAACATTCTGTAAACTCTCCATCTTATTCCAGGTCTGGGACCTGTTTTATTATTTCCCAGAAATGGAAAAATAAAGATGATTTTTTTTCCCCTGTTTTCTATAAAGCTCTATGTGAACTTGGTTTAGCGCTGGTGAAATGTTGCAGCTGATCATACCTATAGATTCAGGTCCTCTAGTTACCTACATGTTATCCTGGACGATTTTGCTGTCTGCTATGTCATTGTGTCCTGATTGCAGCCTAATGGCAGGTCAGCAAGGAGATGGTCTGTCAATAGTTCATCCAGTCGGTAGTTCTCACGCTCCCACCAAAGGTACCAGACATCACTGGCAAGACTTAGGCAATATCTGTGCCTGTTGAGATAGGCATCATTTGCTAGTTGGATCTTCACTGCTCCATATACTTCTCCAATTTGTATTTACAAAGAAATGTGTTGATTGCTCTAAGCTGGACTCCTTTAGACTTTGATTCAGTTAAGAGTGTTTATAAAGGGAGGGGGCGAAATAGCTGTTTACAAGGAGTAAATCTGAAAATTAGAAGGATGACATTTATGCACAAAATGGGCATCAGTTCAGTGCAGACCTTTGGTGGGGAAGAGGAAAGTTGAGGTGTGGACTTTCAGATCGTCATTACATTTCTGACATTTCAGAATGCAACTTTCAAAACTCTTTGTTTTAAAATAACAACCTTCAAAAATTAACCTTTGTAAAGATTTTTTTAAAAAAAGTTACTGAGGAGTAAAGTGAAACCAAATGTCTTAAGGAATGCTAGATATTGACTGGCAAAAAAAAGGGTTTGCTTTATTTTATCAAACCCAACTGAATTATGTAAAGTACATCTGTATTTTACATAGGGTTTTTTTCCTCCTGCCTTTAGAGCAAACTGTGAGGTCTGTTGCCCATCCAGCTCGAACAAGAAACTGGGTTTGGAGATGGCATTTCATTGATTCTGTAGTACCTCTGTTTTACTTTTGCTTTGCAAGTATTAAGGTTAAAATATTCCTCTGGATATGATTCTGTGAGCTCTATTTCACACTGAAAAGAAAGCGAAAAGGCTGTTGTGCTAAAGAAGTGGAGTTCTGAGCCATGGATGGGGAAGGATGTGCACAGATGACAGCACAGGGCTCGGAGTGGGGGGAGAGACACTGCCGATGTGCTGGGTGTACACAGGGAAGAGCCCATGCAGTACTGAAACATCAGACAGGGAGCTGAAAGTGGGTAAGGAAGTAAAAAGGAAAGGAAAAGCTGGCAGCACAGTTAGATGTCTTCAGAATAAACTGCCCCAGCTCTGTGTTCAGAGCAGTCAGAAAACCAGACATCCCGAGAAGTATGACTCCTGCCATGGTCACGGGGTACTGTAAGTGATGGGGAAGGAACCCGCTGGAAAGTAATTCTCAGCTGAATGCAAACAGCTCAGATAAAACCTGACAAGGGATGCTCAAGCAACAGGGATGGGGGGAGAGTGGGGCACTGCAAAAAAAATTGCAGTTGCATCAACTTGGGTTCCCATCTCAATTCCTTTAGATCTGCCTTTCGATTTCCCATCGGTCCCTTGATCCGCAGACTCTGCTGTCAGCACCTGCTGTACCGGAGCACCTGAAAACCCTGCCCGCCCGGTGTGAGGCTGGGGACAGGCGCCTTTCCCAGAGCCAGGCATACATTTTACATTGTTTGTAGTCTGCATTTCTGAGTCATTACTCAGTGGTACAAGAGTGCATGCGTAGGGGGGGTGGGGGGGAATAATTGTGCTATTAATGATTGCTATTTTGATTACAGGATGCAATTGTCACTGCGGTTGGAAGCCAATCAATGCGTTGTGAGTGGGAGCCCGCTGGTACTTTCCAATGGTCCTTGATTAAAAAGGAAGCTCTTGGCTATCTTCAAGCAGCAGGAGAGGAAACAGCACGGATGAAGGTGAGGCAAGTGCCAGACTCTCACTCCCGACAGATCACAGCTCATTTTCACCATAGTTTAATCACGCAGTCTGCTTTTCTCTCAACTCTGAGGGTTTCTTCCCCCTTTGCTCCCAACCAGACAATGTCTAGAGCAGCGTCTGCTTTTCAGTAACAAACACCAAGTGCTCAGATCTTTGCTCTGGCGTATTTTCCTGCAAATTAAATATGCAGTGTGCCTTCACAATACATCTTCAGTTTATATATGCTGTTCCTTGCCTTTCAACACACCCTTTTTCAATGCAGTTGCAGACAGCCAAGTGTGTAAGTGGAATCCAGCTCAAAACTAGTGACAATTTACAGGTACAGTATTTTAGTACAGCAATAGGGAATTTTAATTAAAGTGATGGCTGGATGTGAAACTACATGGTGCTTCTCCCACATTTTGTGTGGATTTTCAGATAGTGGAATTTCTTCTAGCCTGGAAATTTCCTGGCACCAGGTGTGTCAAATCTTATCCTAAGAAAAAAAAACCAACAAGGAAGGCAATCTTCTCTTGGGTTTTTTGCTAAAAACAAATAAGAAAAGGTGAATAAACTCATCTAAACTTCAGTATTCTATCCAATTAAAGTCACTTAACATACTCTAGTGAGTTATTAGTTATGGGGACAGAAAGGGATAGGGAGAAATTTGTACTGAAACTGTTACAAAGTTTTGAATTGTGTCTCTAAGTCCTGTACATTTGAAACGAGGCATCTCAAATTTCATCTCATGTTGCAAATGCACAGATTCCTTGGTCCAATGAAGCAGTACTTGTTGCCAAAGAGCACCTGAGATCAGACAGCTGTGCCTAGGTATTTTAATTTTGGCTTTTCTCAAGATATAGGAGATTCATTGAAAAAGAAGGAAAGTTACAGGTTCGTTTGGGTTTCCTGCTGCATGAAACATCAGCTGATTGATGCTGACACGTCTCTGTGAACATTGTGGTGTGAGCCTTGCAGTTCCCAGTGAACACTGGTTAGACTTATGGGGATGTGGGGATGATGTTTAAATCTTTACTTAACAGTCTCCTCTCTCAGTGGAGAGCAGTATTCTCTGTACCGTAGGAATCACTGTAATTTTTTAATGTACATTTGTAGATCAACACTGATACCTTGTTTCTAACAGTTCCTGGTGGAGAGGTTGGCCCTCACTCCAACTCACCGTAAGAATTTCAGTTCTTTGGTGGGAAACACATGGCCTCTGATACCAGGACTGTACCTGTCTGACTGGAGAGTTTTCTGATCTTGTTTGGCCACAGCTAGATGAAAGCAGAGGTGCATTTGGAATTTAAAGGTTCCTGCATGAGCAGTGTTAGCCACAAATACAGAATTGAAAGGGGCTGTATCACCACACAGCCTTGTGCCGTGATGCATTTGTACGTGATGCTAAACACGTGAGATTAAGCACTGTTAAAAATACAGGACAGAAACAAACTCAAACAGTCGCTCAGGCCAACTGGAAGTATCCATAACCCATGCTCTCAGGAAGGTTCACCCAGCAGCAAAGGGGACTAAAAACTCTATTACACTCTTTCGCCCTTAGAAATCCTGCTAATGCATCCATCTTTTTAACTTGTTAAATATGGGATAAGGCTAAAAGGTAAACATGCAGATACAGCTGTCATAGCCCAAATTAAAAACAAAAATAAGAAACAGCTTACAAGCTCTCTTGGTATCAAAAATAATTACATCTCCAGTACCAGGTCTCAGGCTGTTTTCTGTACCCTTTCATTACCCCACCGGTGTTGCAAGGCAACCCACGCAGTCCTAACACTGAAAAAGCATCCTCTTATGGGACAGAGCTGATAGCTAGCACAGAAAAAGATGGTATCTTTGTTCGTTAACAAGTACGAGTGACAACTATCAGGGGAGTGGTTTTCAGCAGATATCAGAAATACATCAAAGCTTTGAAGAAAAGGTCTGAGTTTGATCAGTTTAGCAGCGCAGAGGGGAGATGGGGAGGAGGGCATCACATGTCTGGGGCAGATGGAGTGCAAGAACTAACCCAGGCTCAGACAGCAGCAAAGAGTTCTTGTCTGTGGTATCTGGGAAGCTGATTTGGATCTGCAATTAATGTTAGGGAAAAACAGCGTAGCACTTCTGCTTCTCTGACATCCACCATGGATAATCTTGTCTGGGAACTAAAATAAAGTTCAACACAAAATGCTGCAGAAATGCAGTAGTCTTTGAATAGGGGCAAGAGCAGGATGTTTTCTGGATGTCCTTCACAGACAAGCACCTTCCAAAAACCTCCTAATCCTCTTACAGTATCAGCAGAGGAACTTCAAGAGGGCAGATTTGAGGCTTACAGTCACGGTGTCTCTTTTTCATCTTGTTTTTTCACCCACGTGTCGCTATTGATAACCATCCATAGTTTCCCACACACCATTCATCTCTACCACAGTCAGATCCTTTGATCTAAGAACCTAGCGTGCACCAATGGCTCTATTGAGATGAGGGAAACTTGTTTTTATAGGTTGACAGACAACCTTTTATTAAACTAGACCATTTTTATATGGTGTTATGTCATATTGCTGCAAATAGATCACACAGTTCTGGTATAAAGCAAGGTATATTGAAGGTATAATGAAGACATAATGAATGCAATATGAGGTAGTCAATGGCTATAAAATCCATAATTGTTGCAGACCTTATCCAGAACTGACTGTGGCCCAGCTCCTGTCTCAGCAGTCTGTCTGCCAGGAGGATTCAGGTGGTGGTTGTGCTGGGGCATTTCTCATGTGAAAATGGAAGTGCTGTACAACACTGGATCAAAGACCCATGTAACTCCCTGTCTTAGGTTCCTGACAGTAGATGATAGTAGGTTAGCTAGGATGACATCTGCAAGAAAAGAAGGTCATTTTAAATTGATTGTTTTCCCAGCTTCTGGAGTTTAATGCTTTCTGGGCTCAATGATATGTGATACACGGAACAGCTATGTGCAACAACAGTTTATCTCAGTGAATCTTTTTCCAATCTATTTGTGGTTTCAGCCACTGAGATGTCCTGTGACGATGAGCTCCTCAAAGTAATTCTTTCTTTTATGCTAAAAAAGTGTATTTTTCTTTGTTTTTACCATGTTGGCAATGCTTTTAATTAGGTACTTCCCTGTTTTGACACTGTAAGAACGTGAATAATCACTCCATGTTGATCTCCACACACTTGATAATTTCATAGGTTTATCTCATCTTTTACCCTTCCTCATCCACCATTGTTGAGTAATAACCATCTATTTAACCTAGTCCAGACTCCTATAATCTATCCAGTCATAAATTCCCTCCCACGGAATTTCTTCTCCCATTTTTATGCTGCAGTGTCTTGGGAGCCTTTTACACTTCTTTGAAACAAATTCAAATTCAGTTATTGCAAATAATTTTCTCTCCTCAGCAATTTGCTAAATCAGTGTTCATCCCCATTTTGAGGTTATGCAGAATTGATGATCAAAACAAGTTCTAGCAAACATCCTTTTAAGACCTTACTGGAAACTAGTAAAAACTTTCCTTACCTTTCATTTCTTATTTTAGAGCCAGTCATTAATCTACAAAATGAGCAGTTCTTTTATCCTATGGTGGTCTCTCTTATTGAAGACCCCTAGTGAGGAAACCTAATAAAAGCTTTTTGAAAATCCAGCTATGCTATGTTGACCAATCCTTTTTATTTACAAGCTCATAAATACCCTCAAAGAACTCCAGGAGATTTCTGATCACAATTTAACTCAACAAAAGCAATGTTGACTCATCCTGTTTATTCACATACCTACTTATTCTTTTCTCTACTATACCTGTACAAATTGTCCAGTACAATTACTTCCCTAATAGAAGAAAAAGAATGGGAAAGATTAGTCACCATCCTTTAGTTTTAAAAAGATGTGTGATGTCTTCAGGAAAGCACATCTTGATTTAACACATGCTGGTTTTGTGTCTGCCATTCCTGACTTCCAAGGAGTAGGAAGGAGAAGCCTGAACTCCCTGACAGAAATACAGACAGTGAAACAGTTACTTACACTGGCATCATGGAGGTAGAGGTAGTGGAGGAGGGATCTGGAAGGAGGATGGTATATTACAGTCAAATGAAAAGGATCTTCATGGCATGGGCTGAAATTTTTCAGCAGGTTTTCTGTATGGTGCTCCGGTGGAGATGATGGTAATAAAAGGCAAAGTTTCTTTGATGTGAAACTGCTTGTTTAACTTTTATTTTTTCCTTAACATTTAACTTTTCTGTTACAGTGTATTTATTTCCTGGGTTTAGTTTGCCACCTGCAGACAAAGTGTAAATGAGAGAGCTGTAGCACTTAGCCATATGTGATGGATATTTATAGGTGACACATGTTTTGAAAGGGGAGTAGTTATTGAACTTGAATTTTATTTTTAACTTCTTACTCAGAAATCAGACCTAATGATGAATGCTGGGGGCCTGAAGATCCCTAACTATTGTTTAGTAAATCTGTAATACTCTAATAGGACAGAAGGAAGCTTGCCTTGGCTGGAAAATTCAATTTGATGCTTCTCCATGGCTGTAGCAGTAAATATTCCTGGGTAGAGGGTGTCAGAGTGTTTATTCCTACTACAGGAGAGAAAGCACACAAACAACAACTCTCTGACAGTCCACATAGACTTTCACCCAAAAGTAGTATCTACTACAGCACCAGTGTTGCAAGGGTAATAATAAATCACAAGCTCAGACTGGTCATCTGGAGCAGATTCCTTTTAAGCTACAGCCTGTCCTACTCCTATTAAAGTCAGAGACCATTCTGTGCCCTGTCTTTTTGTCACTGAGGCAGAAAATGGACTTTCTCAGCCTTCAGAGACAACCTGGTAGATGTATTTTCAGAAATGTGTTTTACTCGACTTGGCTGGCTGATACACTGTCCTTAAAAATGAGGGCTGTGCTGTTGTGGCAGTGGGTGATGCTACAGCACCTCCTGCAAAGGTTGTAGGGGAGAAAAAAATAAAGTTCATGTTTTGAGTCTTCTGAGCTCCCAAGAAGATGCTGGTATCAGTGGCCAAAGGTCAAGCCCAGAAAAACAAAGCAAAACCGGCTGCTACTTAGTTCTGAAATGGGCTGCAGGAACTGGCAAGTGCCAAGCAGAGTCAGGTGCCAAAGCTTTAACTCTTTCCTACCAGCCACTTTGCCATCTTCACAGATTTTTTTTCCTGCCACATCAAACCATCAGGATGCCAAAAGCCAATTACAAGCCCAGGAGTGGAAAAAATCTCAGGAGTCAATTTTGCTTATTTGAGATATCAGAGGATTCAGGCATAAACCATCATTTTCATTTTGAGTGCAAACGCTGTATGGAAAGAATGAATTTTACTTGTTTCACTCTAAAACCTTGCAAAATATTGATTTCCTTGTGCTTCGAGAGCATCTTGTAGCAAGGAGCTTCACAGAGAAAGTATGCATGAGCTGAGTGTTTAAGATCTGAGCGGGTCATCCAGCCTGAATGACCAAAAGTTACCCTTTCTCCTTAGGAACAAGTGCTTCCTCTGGAAAGACAAGGAAGCTCGTATCAATACCAATGTCAACCAACCTGCTGTACCCAGATACTCCCTTCATAGGGATGTGTTTATTTGTTTACCTCTCATATTAATGTTCTATTCCAGTTAAGCCCAAAGAAGTGGCTGCACTTGGAGCACAACTGTGGAATTATGGCATGACTAAAGGTACTGGGAGTGTTGTCACTGAGCAGCAGCAGTATTTCTCCTTGTCATGACATGAACATGTTTTGCCTGCATAAGGAGTGAATTTGGGCACCACTGTGGTGGGAGAGCTCATAAAAGAATAGGAAAAAGAAAAGAGAAAAGAAACATATTTGTTTATGGGTAGTGTCAGGAAAAGAAATAACCTCTGCAACAGTGTCTGGGTCTCCAGGGCTATGAAGGTGGCACTTTCCACCTGCACAAAATTTACTGGGAACATAAAATTCAACGAGGAGAAATGTATCATTTGTGCTGATAGTCTGCTATAGAGACTCTGCTGGAGAATATTACCTCCCATGACTCTCTTCTTCCTAATGCAGGATAGTTTCTAGTACTTCCATCCAGAAAGACTGGTTAATTAATCCGGGTCCATTGTCGTGCTGTTGGACTATCCTCTTCTCATTTGGCCACAAGGGACTGGTTTCTTTTCCAGAGTGAAATGCATCAAAATTTACACAGACGTAAAGAGCAGATTTGTAGATAGACATTATGATAAGTGAACAATACCCAGTCTCTAACATCTTCTTGGACAAGGCAATTTATCTGAGCAATAGGTGGAAGAATACAGGGGGTGATCCTTGGCCAAGATAACCATATTCATTTCATCTCCTGTATATAAGTCCATGATTTTTTAGCTAGATTCAAAGAGGAGCATTAAAATATCCAAAATTGTAATAGCTAATCACGAGGGAAGCTTCTGAATGTTTTAAGAGAGTCATGGCTCTTCTCTACACTTACTTTCTATTACAGTAAGGATTTGTTAAATTGTATTTCTGGGTGGCAGGTTTTTGTGTTTTCTTGTGAAGTTTCTTGTTTGATCGTTTTCGGAGATCAGTCACTAGGTGAAACGGTCACTGTTCTTCCCCACGCTGGCAATTGTAATGGTACTCTGAAAGAGTCTTGAATAACAGTGTGAGAGAAAATGGTTGTAATGCTGACCCACAGCCGTCCCCGTCCCAGCCTGACTTCGCAGCGCTATTGAAAGGAGCCTGAGCACAAATGAGCTGTGCTGCACTGCCCTGTGCCTCCCAGCAAAGAGCTGAAACACAGCTCTGCTTTCCAGTTCTTTTCTCTCTGTGTTTGAAGACAAAAGGAAACCAAGGGCTGAAAGAGGAAAGTTGGAGGTCACCAGAAAAGAAATCTTACATTAATACAGAAAAAAACCCTGCAACAGAAAAACAACCAGCTCTGTTCTGGAGGATGCATACATTGCTCTATTGATCTTGTTTTACACTACACTTGCAGGCTCAGGGAGAGCTACATGTGGTAGGAAAACACCCTTTCCCACGTAGTCCCATTGCAATTGGAGGAGCCCTGCTTGCTTTCGTTCATACATTGTGATCAGTCACTGCTTGGCAGTTCATGATCTCGTTCCTAAATCTCTACATAGAGAACATTCTTGATCATTTCAGAACAATTACCTGACAAACCACATCTATTCAACTTCATTTTTTTTCTTGCAGTGTGCCACCTCCTTTCACTTGGGACTATATCTGAAAGACTTGTACCCCTGTAACTATGAGAGATCCATCACTGTTGGAAGAGTGAAGTTTTCCCTAAGGTAAATCAGACTTTATTCTTTCAAAAATGGAATTCCATGCTCAGCTCTTCCACACTCAAATTTACCTGGTCCAATAAAACCCCCAAAACTCCAAACAACCCAAAACCAGTATGGTTCCATCTTCTATGAAAAAGAAAAACATTTCTGGGTGGAGGAGATATTGATGCTGCACTGATCTGGTTAGAAAAATACAACTGACTAACTAATACCAGCTCTTGAACAGTTTTAGTCATCACCAGTTTTAGTCTTTCTTTCAAGAAGCTTATCCAAATGCCAGGACTTGGTGTTTGGGAACAACCTGGCCCTATGACTCTGCTACAGTTTGATAGAGCCCAGCAGACAGCCAGGGCTTTTCCCACAGTAGGCTGCACCATTGAAGTAACACCCAAGCACCGTGGCTGCAAATCCTGCACAGCTGACATTTCAGAGGAAACCCAGAATCCACTGGAGATGGCAGAAAGACATGGTCAGAGGTGTTTGGGGTGGTTTTTAGTGCTAGAAACCAGGAAATAAGTATTTTTGCTATGTAAATGCTGCTACGATTGGATCTAAGGCTCGTTGAGACCCTGGAATTATCTGGCAGTGAGATGCACATATAGGTATGAATTTAAGTAAAACCTTATGCTCTACCTAGACATTGCCACAATGTGCTGTAGAAAAAACATTTTTTTAAAAAATAGGGTTGGGAATACTTTTAATTAAACAATCGGATGCCTCTGATCACCACTATCTCCTGCCATAGCACCACTAGCCAAAGACTCAAACAGACATTGACTGTCAGGGTAGTAGATTTTTTTTTCCTTATTTCCCTCAGGACAAGGTTTTCTATTTACTTCTCTCTCCAGCATTCGTAATCAGTATCAGATATGTCTTTATCACCCATTCCTAATATTTGTCTGAAAATACCGATGATTTTAACACTGGCCCTTGAGAAGGATGGTTTTATGATGAAGGCAAGATTCAGGCATCCACACTGAATCTGGTTCCCAGTGGGGATGCAGATTTCCCCTGGGGCTGTGGGACACGGCTGTGTGTGCAGCTGTGCAATGTGCAGAGATTCCTGAGCTGCTGGAAGGAGAGGCGAGAGCATCTACAGTGTATGGCAGCTGGGTCACACCACTGTCCTGCAGCATTTCACTCTTAGTTTAGGTACTTGATGTGCCTTTAATCCCTCTGCACTGCCATTTAACCTCCAAAAAATCAAAACAAGAATTCATTACTTCTCCTCTTCGAGGTTTGTCCTGCATCGATGGGTGGATGGCGAGTCTGTGGTGAGGAAACATCCTTGTGCTGGGATAGATCTGCCTATGTGCATGTGCCTGTGTGTGTTTAACAGATTAAGTTAAAAACAATCTTTACCGCTTCATTTAACTAAAGCATTTTTCCAGACAAGTTCCTCTGCTCGAATGTTCCTTCTAATTATCATTTTCCCTTTACAATATGTTGTGTCATGCTGCTTAGGAGAAAGCTCATAGCGAGAGAGAGCACTAGGGTTGCGAAGGAAATATGTCCTGGCTATTAGAAAGTTCAGTGAAGCGCTGACTTTTATATCATCATGTAGGGATGGGTGAAACAGTCCAGAAAAAAATACCCCCAGCTGAGCAGCAATGTGGGACTTATATAAAAAAAAAAAATAATCTCAGTTTCACAATGTTTTTTAAGGTTTTTCCATCAGTTGCAAAATTATTTTCCTAAGTGTTGTTATCCGAACTGGGTTAGCGGGTGGAATTATAGCCCTGGCTAGGGTGATTGCCAGGCTGATTGCTTTGTGCCCTGAGCACCAGTGGTTCTGCCCTGGGCTACGCAGGGGGTCTGCTTTGCTCAGAAGGAATGATTTGGAATCCCGTTCATTTGCTTTTATCCCAATTCCACCAGCAGTTTGCAGCTGTTAATTTAACAGTTTAGTGCTCCCATCTTCCATAGGCAGGAGCAATGGCTCCAGCGCCTTAGACATCAAAACTTCATTTCCAGGAACAGGACTTGGAGGACTGGGAGATGGGAGAAAAATGCTTTTGCTCCAGTGAACAGGGACAAGATGGTGCCCATAGGAGTCAACTGAGAGATACTTTGTAAAATGAGTCTCCCTAAGCTACAGCTCTACAGGAATGGAGCAAAAAAGGGACGAAGTGCCATGAAAGCAAGGCCATCCAGGGAGCTTTTTTCTAGGGCACAGTGTCTCTGCAGTGCCACAGGAGCCCAAACAGCTAAAATATTAGGTGTAAAGACGCTGCTACTGCAAGTGGGTGCATGTCCCTGAATACATAGAAATTCAGGGTTTTTTCTCTGTGGTAACTTAGGATAAACCTTTTTTTCCAAGCAGGATGTATATCAAAGTGGGGTATAAGAAAGAGTGAAACTTATGGCAGAAATAGTTTTTCTTTTTTTTTCTTTTATGTCTTCTGAAGGACTGAGAAACTTTATGATCATGAAGCTACATCAAAAACTCTACCCAAAGACTGACATGAGCCAGAATCAGTGAAGTCAAGAGGAAACTTCACTAATTTCAAAATGAGGTGGGTTTTTTTCTTCTTCTGTAGGAGAAAAAAGAACCCAACAGTTTTTTGTTTTCCAGCCCCTACGTTATCTTGTCAGCTCAGTTGTCAGGCTGCAGTAGAACCTGAAAGCTTAATCAGTATGCTTATTATTTTTATTTTGAATTGCACGTATTTACTTTTGTTTCATGAGGTCTTTTAGCTCTTAAAGAGGAATTCATCCTTCAATATTGTTGTAAACCTTTTTTCCTGAAGTCCAAATTTGCCATTTCCATACCTAGGTGAGAAGTTCTCCCTTTCAGCACCTCCCTATGCTGCTCTGTCACCCCCATGCTCTATTTTGAATTCTAGTACCACTAGGGAAAAAAAACCTGTATCCAGGATTTCAGTGTTAATTGTGACTTTTTATTTTGTTTCAATGCTAAGCCATTCTACAGCACTTGAAAAATATTTCGTGCAGTGAATTTTTAACAGCATCAGCTACCAAAAAGCCGTAGCAGTTGGAAAGATTGTGCAATTTGTGTTGGATTCAGTTCAAGGTCTTTTACACAGCCCTGGAAATGGTGCTAATCTTTCTGTTCTAGGACACTTCACAGGGCATTTGTACAGCGTAACTTCAGACATCTAATTTAATCAATTAAGTTAGCTAGCTGATCTACTTCTCTCTATAATCAATGGGGAGCAGGGAGAGCTTCTCTAGACTGTGACTTAGAGCAGGTAAATTATGTTCCCGTTTGAAATGCTGCTTCAGAGCTGACTGAGTTCCTCTTTTAATTACAGAGGGAGTCAAATTAGACTAGTTAGTCACCTCAAACAGGGCAGTGTGAATTCCCGCCTTTGTACACTTACCTGTAGCATCAGAATGAGAGGAGACTTTAACTCTCAAGTCTTTGGTCCATAAATGCATGCCAGCTTCCTCTGCAGCTTGCTACATCAGGCATAAGAACCAGAGTATAACACTGTGGGAACCTCTGTTTAACAATGACATTATTTTCAACAAGTCATTATACAGCTTCTGTGAGAACATGCTGGTGGGTTTCCACAGATGTCCAGGCCTTTGCAGTTCCTAACTCCTCTTTCCCAGAGAAGTAACTTGATCTTTCCCACCCATAACATCTACATTTGTGCAATGCTGAGCTGCAAACCCCTGAATTTTTGCTACTTCCACTAGTTCAGCTCTTGTCCTGCTCTACACTAGAAGGTGCCAGCTCAGCATATCTCTATATTACTTCAAAGCTCAAGAAGCATCTTGTGAGCCTCAGCTCCTGGCTTTATCTAATGCTTCTGCTTTTGTGTAGACGATGATTTCCAGGCTGTTCATGGAGAAATCCCAATGCCCTTTTCAGAGTCACTGTAATATATAGTTTTGTCCTCTTGGGAGATGCTGCCAGGATTGTTTAGGATCTCAGTGTTAAGAATGTTAGTTTTTCTTCTGATGTGCTTGGTAGCTCACCCTGTGGTTTCAATATCAATGTGTTATTTATTGGCAATTCCTTATGCTTCTATAATTCTCCTTTGAGTGGTCATTTGCTTTGCTGGCCAGCTTCTAAGTCCTGAGATCAGTGATTTTTCTCATGGCCCATAAAATAAGAAAAGTAATTTTGTACTTTATTTCTGCCTGGTGGAAATCTATATCTGGAAAAGTGGAGTAGGTTCACAATTCATTGGTAGGCACTGGGCAACTTTATATAGTATAAAGTCAAACTGCAAAATAGTTTTTATAAATAGGTGTGCACATTTTTAATGAACCCGCATGATCAGTAATCTGTTATAGCTTAGGTAAATAATCCTCCAAAATAGAAATGTAATAATTTTATTAATATTTTAGGCTGCCTAGTTAGATACAGTTATTATATGAGCTGTGAATACCCAATGGGAATTTCCCTATGACTTTATTGATTTAGATAATCTTGGAATACTAGAGTATTTATAATATCTTGCTGATGCTCAGATGCAGCAGAATTGAAGCATGAAGCTAAACAGCTTCTCAGATATTATTTATTCATCCATCTGCTTGACAGACAATGAATCCTTATGGATTCAAGGACCTCCATCTGTCTTTTAACACCACTAAGTTGTAAGTAGCAAGTGTGGGTTTTCTGAAGTGGGGAACCTGGGGGTTGAAAGATCACTCGGCATCCAAAAGTCTCTCCCAGCAGAAGGAGGAGATTGGGGACCAGGAGACCTGTGGAGAGATGGGCCATCAGAGAGGCTGAGGAGAGACTGAAGGACCCAGGTGATGGGGAGAAGCAACCTTGTATGCTTCATCAGCCTATTGTTATTGATGTAGATTTTCTCTGAAGAGCTTTTATTTTAATGGATGATAAAATATTTTAAAAGATTCTGAAGGCAGTCGTAGGCTGTTTAAATTTTCCTCCACATTGACTGTTGTACAGGCCAGTGTCTGCCACATGCAAGAAGAGCTGAAAGCCTGGGGACCAGGCAGGGAAGTGAGGGAGATCTGCAAGGGCTGGGCTGGAACGGGAGCTTGGGCGCTTGGATCCTTCTTGGTGTACCTGGGCTAATTCAGGCCATTGGGATGAGTATTAGGCATGTTCATGGGGAAAAGTGTTTAGTTTTACAGAATTATTCCTTTAAAGAAAGTGTGGAAACAGAACTCGCAGCCTTTTTCATTGGAAACCTGTTTCCAAGTCTTCCACTCATCCCAGCAGAAGCAGCTGTAATTCCAGGTGATTTCACATCTTACTGAACAAGAGTAGATCCTGAACATCCCCATCAAACTGTTCACTGGCAATCTGTCAAACTGGAATTGTTTACTGAGGTTATCCAGCAAACAGTTTCAATAGTGGATAAATACAACAAAATCACCATCTGCCTGTGGGTAGTTGGAGAAGAGGAGGCCAAATTCACAGCACGGGGTATTCCTCTAGGAATGCTGAATGGGACTTGCTCATTCTACTCTTTGATACAGACCAAATAGTCTTTTATTTCCATCAATGCCAAATTCACTCACCTGATTACACACCTCAACTCTTCTGCAGAAATTACTGGGGTGCAACACAGTGCTTCTTCAACCCAAAGTAGCAGCTACAGTAGTGCTACATGTAGGAAAGTAAAGCAGGACTGAACTCGGGGGACATGGATGCTGTCAGCATTCAGTGAAGCCTTGGAGACTGTGAATTGAGATAATCAGGTCTGGGTAGATTGAGTTGTGGGCACACACTGACCAGTGTGGCTGAATAATGACCACAGTACTGGTAAACCAAAGGTTTTGGTGCAGATTTATGATGGGTGGAACTGGGATAAAGCCAGGGTGCTCTCATCTCTCCATGGTCCTGCCTCTGCCTCAACGCCCACATCAGGATTTGAGTAGCAGGTGGGATTCTCCAGGTCCCTGTTCCAGGACTGGTTTTGACTTTGAGACTGGTCCTGGAGGTGAAATTATGTGCTTTATTTTGTGTGAAAATTAATCTTGATCCACAGCTCGATAATGTTGATAGGAAAAAAAGTTCCCATTTAAGAGGCTTTGGACTTCAAGCTCATACCTAATTCTACTGAAGCTAATGGATCTTGTGAGTACACATACCACTCAGGATTCCCTCAAATCCTAGTTTGGCATTAAATGATGAGACTCCTGGGGAGAATACTCTGAACCCTTTTAATGCATCCTTTGCTTTTATAACCCAAGATGTGTGTTTTCAAAGCATTTTGGTGTCCAAAACATATGGGTCTGAGATACACTCTTGCATATTTTCATAGAATAATGATTCTCACTCACAAGTCTGCAAAGGCTTTGCTTGTTGGGAAAAAAATTCAAAATTTTCTCTTTAATAAGGCAAACCAAATACATATTTGTTAATACAGGACTGTAATCAGATAACTTGTCTTCCATCAATAAATCTTAAAATTATTTTGACTTGAAATATTTTCCTATATTAAAGGTGAAAAGACTGAAGGTTCTGTTCTGGCCTCAGGAGCAATGCTGCATGACTAAGGAGTTGTACATTTAGATCCTACAGCTGAAGGTAACCATCATTTTTGTCATTGCTCTCATATAATCCATGTTTGTGTGGCAGTCCTATAGTTGCCATTGCAGTGTAAAAATGAAATAAAGGTTTAATACTGTCTTCAGCTATGGAGACCACATTGTATTACTTATGGATTATGCTCATAATATTTTGTTTAAGATAAAAATAAGCTTGTTGGTCAAAAGAAGCATCAGAGTGACAAAGGGCTTTCATATTTAGAGGAATGTTATGCTTCAGGGCAGCATAAACTAGGAATTCTTGGGGAAAAAAATACTGGGAAATATAATTCACTTTGTCAGTTTTCCAGGAAAAAAAGAAAAAATTTCTGAGACCTGGAAAATGAGGCTGCTTTCCTGAGTTTAGAATAAAAGATGGTGAAAAAAGCTCTACCACTTAATATTCCACAGCCCCCCCCCTTCTTATTCAAGTTTATCACAACAGTGGTGGTAATAAATGGAAAGATAAACATCCACTTTGGCAGGCTGATCATCAACCATCATGTTTATTTCATTTGATTATTAGTTCTAGCATTTAAGCAAAGAGACTTTTGCTTTCTCTATTGTTTCCTTTAACAGGAGATTTGTTTTGTTTTCTCCCCCCCCTTTTTGTTTGAATGATATTTCTTAAAAAAATAAAATGTTTCTAAGGTTGCATTTTCCATTTAAAACATAGATTTTTTTTTTGTTTGTTTGTCTAATTTTCTGTTCACTTCCTTTCGTTGCCACAAATTGGAAGGTGACAAATGACTTTGTGACGGGATAAGAGGAAGAGCTTCCACAGTGACATTTAAATTGGAACCCATGCTTGATGGCATGCAGATGATTTAAATACATGTCACCAAAGCACAGCTATAAAGGCAGGTTTTAAAAATGCTTTTGCTTGCTTTACTGCTGCTTTAACATGCATCTGGAGAGTGCTGTGATCCAATGGAGCCATTGTAAATAAGCTGCAATCATTGTCTTTCAAAGGCTTTTCTTTACTTGTGTTCCTCAGGTGAGCTGCATTGTGGGGGTTATAAATAATGATTATAATCTTAACTCTTACTATGCAGATAGAATTGTGGTGTTAAAGTCACCTCACAGTGAGCACTCCTGACCCTGTTTCTTGGTTTACTATTCAGATGGGGGTCATAGCACATCAAACTCCCATAATTCAGCACTCCACATCTAGCGCCAGCAAACGTATTCATCCTTCCTCTAACCAGATGCAGGGGGCAGGGCTGGGATCACCGTTGCTGGAAGCAAGTAAATCATCTCCTGTAATCAGCACATGCCTGATGCATGAGCTTGACCTTGTCTTGTAGTTCTCAGAGAGGTCTCCAATCCCCCTCCAACAGCGAATACACCACTGTCACACCTAAATCCAGGAGAGCTCCTTTAATGTCCTCACCTTTTCTTCTTGGCAGTAGGTTTGAATGAAATTCAAGCATATAGGTACCGCTGGCATTTGGGAACGTTTGGATCTCTACCTGGCTGTGACAGCTTGTGCCCCATTTGACTTACTGGTGAAGTGGAGCTTCCTTCTTGGGGGGTGCATGTGTGCCTGTGCTGCTGTGTGTTAATGCTATCATTCACTAGCAGCATCCCCAAAATCAAACTCTTGCCACATGAAAGACCTCAAATCCAGGACTACCAATGCTTCATTGGCATGAAAACCCCCAAGTTCCCCTGTGGTTTATTACATGCTGAATCGCAGTGGTTTTAGTAGATTTGCAGAATCCATTAAACAATCTCTATTAAATAAAGACAAAACAAATAAGTAAATGTCTCTTAGTACCTTGCATGAACTTGTGGAGACATTAGCAGTGTAAAATCTGACTATTTCCCATGAAACAACTGATATATAAATATCTGGTAATGTGATGATGTCTGAAAAGAATAGTTTAACACCCTTTTTTTTTTTTTCTAACTTCTTCCCCTTTGGAAAATGGGAGTTGGGAGGGGAAATGGCAATTGTGTATCAGGAGGAACATATACCTGTGCAGCAGCATTTCTGCTCTCCATCCTGTGCTGCCTCACTCAAGTTGTGCTGCATGGTGCTGTTTCTGGGGGCAGGGTTGGATTAAGGATCAACTTTGCTGTTTGTCTCATCTTGGCATCTCACTACTCTTTTCCCTCACCTGACCCTGGCATGTGAAACAGCTCAGTTGTGATAGTACTTGGTGATGAGTCTTTATCACACTGGAGCTGTCCTGGAAAGGCAGTAACTTCCTCCTGGGGTGTTTTCATCCTTTTATTTTTCACCTATCTATCTACGTATATGTACATATTCAAATTGAAACTTGCCACTCACTAGCTGTATTGACCCTCCTTTTACTTCTATTCCCAGTATGAAAATGCTTTTAAGCCACAAAGTTACCTGCCATCTTCATTAGATAAGAATTCACCTGTTCAATCTTTTTTCCTGTCTGCTGCTCCTGGAACATCAATTCTATTTTCATTTTCCTTTACTGGTGCCATTCTGAATGCACTCAATGGGTTATTCATGCTTCTTATACTTGGTTAATTCAATGTGGGCTCCAACACAGACCTTTCCAAATCACTGTTATTTCCTATGTCTAGCTTTTATATTTCACAGCTCTTTTATCCTCCTGTTCCCTCAGTCTCTTCACTCTTGGTGTTCTACCTTCAGCCAGCTGCCCCTGCTTTGAGACATTCCTCTCCTTCTCCCGAGCCAGCCTTTTCTCCCCTCCATCAAATCCATCTTGTCTCACGTTCCCTCCAGCACTCCTTTCCATCTCTTTCTCTTTACCCAGATTTCCTCACTCTTTCCAACACTCAGCTATTATCTAGCATGCTGGTTTGGCTTGTCTGACTTTGCTGGAAGCTTTGTTGGGCATGAGCTCAATCTTATTTCGGATTATTAACAGGGCTGGGAATCCCTGGTGGAAGGATGACTTTCAGGTTTCTGGGGCTGCATCGCACAAATGCAGCATCACCACTTAAAGGCTGCATCTTCTCCCCACTGAGACAATTTTGGACATGTTTCATCAGTCCTGACTTATGTATGTAGCAGCAGAGCAGAGCCAGGAGACCTGCGGGTATCTTTTCACAGGAGGGATATTTATTCTGAAGATGGCTCCACTATGGCATTACCAAGCCAACTGGAGCCAGAAAAGGCAATCTGAACCAAGGCTGGAGCAAAATCTGGCCAGAATCACAAGGGAAAGGAGTATTGAATCTTTGGGCATCTGGACACATGGATGGAGGGAGGACCTGGTGCAGTCGGGAGTCAAGCAGAGCAGTGTGTGGTGCAGCAACAACAGCTAATTGGGACAAGCGGACAGCCAGCCAGACTCGTTGCATTATAGAGAAATGCCAGGTAACTGGAAGGAACAGGAAATGAAATTGGAAGGATAAAGGTGGCAGATGAAGAGCCTTTTCACAAATATAGAGCTTGAGATAGCTTCCTGTCCACTCAGCAAATGTGTCGCAAACTTGGTAGGACCACGGTGGTCCATGGCTGCTGAGCAGGGAGAGGCAGACCTATGGTATCAATAAGGAGAGGCTGAGCCCCACTCCTACCAGTGTGGGAAAAGCACCTTCCCTGTGTCACCAGTTTGGGACAATTTGAAGCACAAAGTGCCTCGGCCTGCTCATTGCTACAGGTTTTTTGGCTCCCTGGGGGAGGGAGACTCAGAGCAAGCACAAAGACTGGGTGAGGGTAGGTGAGAAGTTATGGGGGTGCTAAAATTCCTTTACATCCCCTGAGAAATTGCATGCCTGGTGCTATATGGCTGAATACCATTGACAATCTGGACCCAAGCGTATAACACAAGGAAGGACAATTTGGGGACATTTGCAAAACACTCCGGAGAAGGATTCATAGACTTGAGGGCCAGGAGGGACTATTATCATCATCTAGTCTGACTTTCTGCATAATACAGCTCAGGAAACCTCAACTAATAATTTCTGCATCAAGCCCATAACTTCTGTTTGAATTATAGCATCAGTTTTCAAAAGACATCCAGTCTTGATTTAGAGAGGATAAACTTCGGGTTCTTTTTATCTGTCTTCCAGCCTCTAAGCCTTGAGGGTACACTCACATCTGGGTTTGAGCTTTTCTCTGCAAATATAAAGACTAGATACTAACTTATCAAAAAAGATTGAATTAAAGTTGAATTTTTCACAGTGCCTTTTTCATCCGTGACTTGGGGCTTCAAAGAGCACACCCCAAAAGTTTGAAGCTTCTGATAACTGTTTTGCCCAGAAGTTGGGAAGTTATCTCTTTCCTGGAGATACACTGGATTAGCAGTTTCAGAAGGCAACCTCTTTTCTGAAGATTTCCATCCAAGAGGAGGTGACCTGACAGGCAGCCCTTGCCCCGTCGAACAGCACAACTACCACGGTGATGCACAGCTCTCCCATCCCGGCAGAGATGTGACCAGCTCTTGCTCCAAAGCACCCAGAGTCACCATTTAAAAAGGCATAAAAGGGTCTGAATAAAACGAAGGTTAATAGATGCTGATGTGGGAGTAACCAGGGCTGTCAGAGAGCGATTAAGCTGCCGAATAATCTTCCACCTGGAGCTGTCAGGCCGGTGTCTAATGTTTCATTCAAAGAAGGAGCTCTACATTCCTGATGAGTAAATGACAGAGAAGATTTCAATTAGAGCTGCTCTGTGACTCAAATCCTGACATATTCTGATGGTTTACTTTCACTTCTCCTGCTGTTCTCCGGGGGACGCCAACCCATTAATAACACATTTTAAGATGTAGATGGGGGGCATGGCTGCAGTTGATTAGCAGGTAGCCATCAGCAGGTAGGGATGGTGCACCTTTCTCGAGCTGTGAATTGCCTTTATTATAGACATTCAGATGGGGCAAGAAAAGAGCTTAAAGCTGCTAATTTGAGGGAGCTGGTCCTGTTATTACATCTGTGCAAGGGGAGGCAGGTCCTGTGCAGGGAGTTATCTGCAGTGCTGTTAATGCACTGCCAACCTGGCCTCATATAAGATGGGGGATGTGGGGGTTTGACCTGCTGTGAGATTTCATTTCTTTTCCATGTAGTTCAAAACCAAAACAAAGAGTTTGCAAACTTGACTTGTATCTACTGTAGAGTGTTGTGGGTGAGGGCAGGAAGGTAAGCAAAACTATTTAACTAAATGCAAAGCATATTGCTTGTGATGTTTCTTGTTTTGAATTTGGTGTGAATTAAGAAATGGTTGAGTACAATGAAAACAAAATGAAAGCTTTCATTTTGGGTCAAACAAGGTGTTTCAGTTGATTGAAGGTGAGCATTTGCTCCTTTTCTGTCATTACAGTGGAAAAAAATGTTTCAGGTCAACACAGAACAGCTCTGTTTTGTTTTCCAAATGAACTGAAAAATCCATTATACTCACAGTTGTACCTGCAATATCTCTGCTACTCTGCTCCTGAGGTCCCCTATGGAGCTGTCAGCAAAACACAAGATAGAAGACAGATTAAATTGTTTTGGGTTTTCTTTTTTTGTTTCTTGCTCTTGTAGAGAAGAAAGTGACCCACACTTCACAATCAAACCTGCCTCTGGATCCCACTCAGAGATTTTAGAAATATGGCTCTTACTCTGACCCTTATGTCTAGAGTTTGAGCCAAAATCAGGATTTTACCCCCCATCCCACCTCATACCTGCATTTTTTAGTGTAAAAGAATATTTGAGGAGTACTAGGTTCATCCCTGTTACCACAAGCTGTGGAAAACCAACCAGCATGGGTGAGTGTATAGGGTGTTTGTGTTCCCTGCTGTGTGGTCACCCCTATTAGCTGTGCTCCAATGCCCCTTCCTGCTCCTGCCAGCCTGTGCATCACCAAGCTGCACCCCAACATCACTGTGTCAGACCCTACCAGTACCCCAGTGTGGGAACTGGATTTTCATGCTGGGAGACGTGGGATTTCTTCCATGCCTTGGTGTTAGGATGAGGAAAAGGCTGTTTGTGTGCTTCCAGAGCAGCTGGGTTTGAAGAAAACAGCCTTTGTACAGCTGATTAGGAAGGTTTGTGTGTTGTGAACAGTTGGACACACTTACAATCTGTGTGTGGCCGGGGCAGGGGGCTTTCCCATGGGCTGGGGGTGTATAATATAAGCCAGTGTGTTTGTTCAGTTGGAGAGTGGCTGCAGGGGTAAAAAGTTAATACAGTAACCCCCTTCAAATAATATTCTGTATCAGAGTAAGAGATATTTCACAGGTATCCATCTCTCTGCATTTCAGTGACTCCTCTATGTCTCCCTTCTCTCCCTCATGTGTATCAGGGATATTCCAGGATGCAAAGAAGTGAGTGAACCTTTTGCTTTTTTATATCCAATTTACAACCTGCAAAGTCTTTGTTTCTCCTGCCTAAGACACAGCAGCACACTCCTGCATTTCCTGTGCAGTGATGCTACTGTTCCACTCTGTACTGTGCTGCCTTGTGCCATCTTCTGGTTAATCCTGACTGCCCTGGGGACTGCTCTACCTTGCAGAGTGCTACAACAGCAATGACTGATTGTCTTCTGAACTCACTGCGAGCTAGGTGAAAATCATTTCCCCACTCTGTTAAACTCGAGAAAAAATGGTTTTCAAGATGTTTTGCTTCTTAGGGAGCAGTTCAGTGTGTTTTTGCCATGGTCCCATCCACTTCAGTGCAAAAGTGATGGGAAAGTGGGAGGAAAACACTGCCAGGTGTGAACCTGTAGATGAAGCCAGTCAAAGTTTACAAGGCAGACATGAAAACAATTTTATTTTTATTTTCCTTTGGGCTATGACAGCACAGGCTGGCTGACAACAGCCCGATTTACATCCATCTCTCACTTTTCAGCACCCCTTGGTTCATCCTCATCACCAGCCCCTGCATGCAATAAATCTCAGCAAGGAAGAACAAGCTCAGGTTTGGGATTTGCTTTCTTCCCCGTTTGCACTCTGCAAAGGCACATGTGTGAAGTGACACCTCTGAGCTGGTTGTGAACCTTCAGAAATGTCATCAGGAGGGAACATGATTTTCTTACTCTTTCCTCTTCACTGGGCTCTGGAGGCTCCAGCATGGATTTACTGCCTTGTTCTCTCTGCTGTCCGTCGGGCTTCACTTTAACGAGCGCTTGGAGGGTCATTCAGCATTACTTTGCTGTGCAAAGGGGCACAACCTCCGTTTAAGATTTAAGACTAGAGGTCCCCTGCTGCAAAGCTGTCCCTACCATAACTTTGGCTCTGTGGGTAGCACATGCGTATAAAACCCCATAAGGAAAGTTAGTGTATTTGTGCTAGCTTGTAATGATGCTCTGCATCTAGGACCAAAACTGTTCTGTGAGTTTCTCAGTTATGTCAGGTAACATTCATCAGGGGACCAAAATTTGGAGCAAGCGTACTGCAAAGTTAGCATTGCACCTCCTGAGCCTGATCAGTAAAAGTTACACAGCCAGGGACAGTGATTTCCATTTGCTCTACTCATCCAGAGTACAGAAAGAGAGAAGAAGTGGTCCAGGGTTTGGCTGATGTCTACATTTGCCTTTTGTCTACATAAGCATTTGAATGACAATAAATATCAAATAATCTAGTGATAATTGCTGGGTTCTGGTATTTTTAGAAAACTATTTGTAGAAGCAGAGGCAGAGCTGAGAACTTCCCAACAGGCTCCTGGAGACTAAAACCTCTCAAATGTTTTAGAAAGCAGCAGTAGGAAATGCTTTGTAAGCCTTTTTTTTCCCCATCCCTCTCTTCTCATATCTGCTCATGGTACCTTTATCTTGACCTTCATATTTTTAGTTTCTTACTTCTCCAATGCCCTGTCCTGCTTTTCTCATCAAGGGCTGCATCTGCCCTATTGAGCCATGAGCTCTCAGACAGAAATGTGCTATTCTACCTATTACGTGTGATACAAGTCAGAAGCCAGATCCACTGATGGAAAAGGTTAGTGCATTTACCATGAGTACACTGGGATTTTTAGGTATCCCACTGTGCCACTTCCCAAGGTGTGCTCCCCTCCTGGAACGAGTACATTTCCAGCATCCACATGACATGCTGCACGGTCATAAAATGGGTTCTGTTGTCTTCACCACAATGCTGCTGCTGTGAACAGTCCGTGACAGAAGGTCTTTGTACTTTCCCCTGCAGGGAGAGTCTATGGGTGAGATACAGCGCTGGGTGCCATGCTGCAGGACCACTGCACACCCACAGCAGCTCCTCTCAGGTTTGTGTGGCGATTTTCAGATCTTTTTGTCCTCTGGTACAGGGTGGGGAGGAAGGCGCCTTTGAAGTTGGTTTGACAATCCGCCAGTAAAGTCAGGACAGGCTATTGCAACAACTATTGCTCCATCTATATGTCCTATATTGATGAGGCCTTGTGCTACAATGTCCTAGAGATATATTATCTTCCTGGATGCTAGATGTTGCTGAGTCTTTCTCTTTGCAGCTCCCTCATGCCACACGCTGCATGTACCACTGATGGATTCAGTATCAGGGAAGCGCTCATAATTCTGGGAAGCAGGGGAGGTGTTCACAGGAGCTCCAGGCTTGCTTTCCCCCTGTGTCTGAATGACAGTAGCATTGTACCAGAGAGCTGAGCTGCATATTGACATAATGAGGGTTTGGTGCATCCAGTTATTTTTGTCCTGTCACTCTGTCCTGCTTTCTTTTTGTGTGTGTCAGCAAAGGAAAGGCAGGATTTATAGTTGCTTCTCATGGCTTCCAGTGCCTGTCCGTGCAGGGGAGGCTTTGCTCCTGCATGCAGTGCCACGCCATGGCAGCATCTGTGTAACAGAAGCTGTTACATAGGCTCCAAGTGATGAAACTAAATGGATCCTACTTTTAATACACTTGAGAATAAAGTGTGTGTGTGAGAGAGAGAGGAAGGAGAGGTGGGTGCAGGAGAGAAAGAGCAAGAGGAAGTGAATTCCCAGTGATCATTAGCTGTCGGACTCTCTTTGACATGCAGGTCTCCGCCAATGCTCTTGTTGAAAGTTTAGTGGTGGAGACAGTACACCTAATGGGATCTCGGGGGAGGCATCCGCTCGCCTATGGATAACAGGCTGCAAGACAAAGCTGTCAGCTTGTTCTGATTTACTACTCTCTTGCAGCAGGGAGATAAAAGTTTGCACTTTTTGTAACAAAGCAGGCAGCAGGACTTCTATGGCAAGACTACATCAAAACCCAGAAAAGGTAGGAGTGAACTGAGCCCAGCAAGATGAGGAGGGAGAAAAACACACAAATTAGAATAGCCTTGTGTTTTACATCTGGAAACTGCCTCGTGCATCAGACTCATTTACTGAGAAGTACATCCTGTAACCTGCAGTGACCAGAGGAATGACTACCCAAACAGGCTCTTCACAGAAAAATCCCAATGTGAAAAGATCATGTAATATATGAATATTTCTTTATAATCAGATTCCAAATGACCTCAGTTTCATGTTGCATCTCGTATTTCCCCTGCAGCTTCAGTCAAGTAAGTCCCTCCTTGCTCTTTTCCTCCCTCCCTCTGAATCAGTCACTGCAGCATGTTCAGGGCTGGCGTGGCTCTTGCAGAGATGTTCATTAAAGCCTGAGGGACAAATGAGCACAACAGTAATGAAGACAACAGAAGTAACTCAGGAAGAGTTAGAGCTTGCAAGTGTGGCTAACTGTAATGTAAGGTCACAGCTCCAAATGCATTATAAGGGGAAGCACCTTGCTCCTAATTTTGCTGGTAGCAGTTGCTAAAAGTGATGAAAGGGCCAGAACATGGGCCAGCTCAAGGGCTTTAGTGTTGTAGTAGGACCTTGGCCTGGACAGAGGTAAAGTTTTCTCTGTAGAGCAAAGATTAGAGGGGATGAGCTGGTGGTTGCTAAATTCACAGGTCACATGAGTCTTAAAATAGTCCTTGAGCTAAAAGGAGGGTGAGGCTGGAGGTGATACCAGCGCCAGCGTGTGGGGCTGAATGGACACTTGGTCTCAACCTCTATGACTCTTCCTGCATCCCTGAGAAAGACAAGTCTTAGAGCAGATATGACAAAAACCGAGGCCAGACAGAAAACAAGAGGCCAAAGGGGAGGTGACATCCTTCTGTTCTCATCTCTTATCTTCTCCAACAGCATGTCCTGGGGGAAAAGCTGAGGCTGGATATAGTCATCTATGAGTGGAGAGAGCTGGAGGTGATTTCCCCTGGGGGAAGTCACTGACAGAAACATCTCTGGGCAGGTTCTGGGGTTGTCTCCCTTGAGTAAGTGTCTGGTGTCATTGCTCAAGACTGCTGAGCTGTCCCTAACTTCAGGCTTCTGGGATTTATTTACATTTTTGTTTTATTTTAGACTGGTGGCAAGAGGGGACTGCTGTACAGACGATTCTGAGGCAGAATGGGTGTGCATAAACACACAGAGAGATGGGGGACATTTTTCTCTTTAATTTCATCCTGAGTCTGGAGCTGTCTATTTATTGCCAGTCTGCAGGTCCACAAGATCATGAGATGGATAAAATGGGATGATAAGCTTGCACTAGAAGAGAAACTATCAACAGACCTGTTGATTTATTGCCCTTTTCAACTCAGGTGGATTTAGGGTTGAGGGGAAGATAAATTTTCCCCTACCTTTTTTGCTGCTCCTACATAGCCATTAACTCTTCATGGACCATGACTTTCATTTCCCATCAGCTTTGAATTACTCAGTCTGGGACTGAGATGGAAGGTAATTTCAAGAGGCAAAAAGGTGGAGAGAAACCCAAACTTTTACCTAATTCTGATTGTGGCTGGCTTAAATTCTGCCCTTTATCAGCCCTATCATCAAAGACAGTCTGAGGAGGATGATGCTATATGCAAGGGGAGATGACAGGCTTATCTGTGTGGTCAAGGAATTGTGGATCAGACCTGTGAGGAAACTGTGGTGACCAAAATATTCAGGAGAATTACAATCAGCATTACCTACAGGAGAAGGACTTTTGTTTGTACAGCCATATAACAAGCAGACAAATAGTACACTGCTTTTTCTGTGTAACTGCACAGTGAACAGAGAGCTTTTTCAACCATTTTTAACTTAAGGTTGCAAGTACCATAAACACTTAAACCAAGAGATCTTAGGGATAGTTTTGATTCTTCCCACAGACTCATGATTCGTGTCTCTCTTTCACCTTGAAATACTGCTTAAGGACAGAAGCACAATCACTGCCTCACTTGGGAGAAACAAATGGCTCCATGTCTACTGTGTCCCCTCTAATGGATTAAAACCTCTCTGAATGGCAACAGTGATCATCTAGGCTGGTTCCCACACATTGTCATCCATCCCTCACCGCACCAGCATGCTCTCAGGCAGGGAAATGGGGCTCCACAGAAGCACCAATTTTTACTTCCCTTCTCAATGGAGCTTCTTCTCCATGAACAGACCTAAAATTCTGTGTAATTTTCTGACTTTGTTCAGAATTTTGCACAAACAGGAATCCATTGCAAACATTTAATAGGGGAACTGGATGACATAGGGCAGCTGAGTAACGTGGAGACCTTAATCCACAATGGGCATAAAATGCAACAAAGCAAAGCAGTAAAATAAATCAGGAATGGGAGAGAAGCTGAGCAGATATTTACCTTTTTCTCTTTCAGTGTTTGTTTTCCATGCTTTGGAGTAGATTTCCCCTTTCTGGATTGTCTAGTGCAAAAAACCCACCAGAAGTTCAGAAGTTGCATCGTTTTGCAGCCCAGTATAGCTAACTTCGCCAGCACAGCTCCCAGGTGGCTAACTGTCCTGACTTGTGTTGGTTGGAAAGAGTGACTCCTGGCTTCAAGTTGTGGATCTCAGTCAAAAAAGATACAGTGGCACTAGGAATTAATGTAGCTCATCGTGTTTGTAATGGTTACAGTGCACACTGAAAAGTGCCAGCAGTGTTTCGTGGCTCAGAGTTTGCTCAGTGAAATTGTGGTTGAGGCTGTCTTGCATAAACTTGTCCTGCTGGTTATTCTCCTCTTCCCCTTCCCCAATCATGAGGGAAAAGATAAAATTCACATTAATTTAGTTCATTCATTCATTAATCGATTCATGACAACAGTAGTAATAGAACAGCCATGTTCTCAGTAAAAACAGGCTTCTAAATACTGTCCAATTAAAAAAAGACAGAATTAGTCTCCTTATACCTAAAAACTTTTCTAACTAGTTGTTGAAAATTATTAATCAGGACGGTGTGATTAATCACTATGGCACCAAACGTGAGAGGGGTGTCAGCAGGTGAAACCCTGCATGTTGTACACAAAAACCCTTGTGTCATCTGGGGGTCCTGGCAGGAGCAGCAGCACCATGTCTGTCCCAAGCACACCTTGGCAGTGCTGATGAAGCTGAATCCCTGTGAGGATGAGGGGTCTCCCAGTCCTGCCCCAGCACAGGACAGCGCTGGGTGGGGATGGCTCAGTAGCATGAGATTTGCAGCCCCTGCTGTTGCCAAGGAAGGAGGGAATGTGGCAGAGAACGGTGCTTCTGGGGGGATGCTCTCCGCCCCAGAATGGAGATATGCTCCCTTGTAAACCCCATCCTGAACATGCCAATGAACAGCAGGAGCCAGACAGTCTTTTGCAGGCTCTGGCACAGGTGCTGCAGGCAGCAAGTCCAGGACATTTTGGCTGCAGCTGGCAATCCCTCAGCTTGCCCAAGCGTGCAGTTCGCTCTGCTGCTGGGCAGGGCTGGAAACCATGGCAGCGCTCATGGTCTGTCAGAGCAGCTTTGTCCAAGCTCCCTTGCAGAATCCTCAGCCCCCTCCATGGGAGAAAGCCTGGCAAGCTGTCCCGGTGGGGGGGCCAAAGCAGTTTGTGCTGCTCGTTGGCCCCCACACTCCTGCCCTTGCTCTGCCCAGCCAGGTAGGGTGCGATCCTGCGTCACAAGCTGGGACCAACACACACACTGCTCTGGGACCAGAGCAGGGCTGGTTTCAAGCTGCCCAGCAGGCACTCTCCTTCTGTTCCCATGCACACAGGAACCAGCAGCTAGGTTAGGATTGGAGTAATTTCATCCTCAGTAGAATCTGCAAGGTTCCAGTCCCTCCCTGCTTGGCTGAAAGCACTATGTATGTCTCTGTGGTCCTGCTGGCTTTTCTCCTTGTGGGAGATGCACATGACTGGCATCAAACCTGGCACAAGAGTGCCTCTGACATCACTTCCTCATAACAAAGATCCATTACATGAAGGTAACAGCTTTGAAGAACTGAGATAATTGCTTTAAAGATTAATTCCATTCTTTTTCTTACTACTTTTTTTTAATTTATTTTTTATTTATTCTGTGGATCTGCATTTACTTAGTGAAGTATCCATGACTAGGAGCTCTTTCAGCAACTTGGCAAGGCAGAGTTATCAGGGCGTGTCCAGAGTAAATACAAACCAGGTAGGGGAGATGGGGGGGTCAGTTGTCACAATCTGTTTGGATAACAGACCTGCTAAGTCACCATCCAAGGAAGCAGAGAGAAACCTGAGTGAAAATGCCAGGAGAGCCCTGTAAAAAAAATCAAAGCAGAGGATGGATAAAATGTGCTATGGGTAGCACAGATTTTGTAAGCAAGAATTCCTGTTTCCTTTGGGTCAACAATAAGAGCTCACCTTGAGTAGTGACTGATTTGGGAGAAACTCTTGGCTTTTTGGGGGGAGAATGACTCTTCAAGTTTTTATTCCTCCAAAAATTATAACAAAAACCCCCCAACCTCACCTCTTTCAGATGTTTCTGTAGAAGACCCATTACAGGCTATGAAATAACTGAGCCACTCATAAAATCTGCAGTGACCTGCAAAGATGCCTATGCTGGGACATGACCCACCTCCCCACGGTTCTGAGCTCCGCCAGCATCGCTGAGGGAGCACACAGGTACCCAGCACACTCTGCACTACATGACCAAATACTCTGGAGGCAGACATATAGTGGGAGAAACTTGAAATGAAGGGATGGTCTCTTTGGTGTCCCCAAGAACGGGATACTGCAGACAGGTGAAGAGGAGGAGGAGGGTCTTTGTGTGCTCAGCTGGAAGGACGGTGCTCACAAAAGCAAAGTTTTCAAGTTGTTCCTTTGGTTCCCAGGGCTCTGTGGATTGTGTCAGGAGCTGGGAGGAGTTGGAGAGGGAAGTGCTTTTGTTGAGCTGGTCCCACTCTTGCAGCATGCTGGGGCTAGTGGGAATTGCTAGGTACTGCTTTGGGATCCAGCAGCGGTAGAATGGCACAAGTGTCAAATAGCCATAGTTTTTTATAAATGTCCCTCACATCCAGCTTTCAAAGTGGCTTCAGAGCCATCCCCTGAGGGAGGGAACTGGGACTGGAACTTTACCGTGACTGGGCAGTACCCATGGGACTCTGGCACGCTGCTCTGATCTAATCCTCATGAAGTCTGACCCTTCCTTCCAAATGAAGCCTAATCCATCACCCCCTGATTGTGAAAAGCATGAGCTGTTGACAAATGCAGTGTCTGCAGTGGCAATAACAGCCTGATTGATGGCTGGGGATGGGGAACACAGCTGGCAACTGCCTGGCAGGGACAGGCAGCAGAGTGTCCAAAGGTGAGGGTTAGTATCTGCAGGTGGAGGCTGCTGGGGAACAAAAGGCTCTCTCTGAAGATTCTCTAACCAGTTAAGCATTTTTAAGAGGTCTGTGGCAATGACCAGCATTCCCAGGGCTGCCGTGGCAAGGAGGAGTGCAGCTGCCTTTTGTTGCTGTGGTCCAAACTCAGTTGCATTCAGCCTCTTCAGCAAAGCTAAAATCAAACTTTGCTATTAGCTTTTTTTTTAAAATCATCTAATTCAGGCAAGGAAAAGCTTTCACTGACCTGTTTGGCTAGAAACTGTAAGTGGTCGTGACGACCAGGAAGATGGACAACTTTTTAGAAACACTAGATAGAAGGACTGCATGCTCTGCTGAGTTTTTCATTACAATTTTTCTCCCCTGTCTGTGTGTTTTTCACAGTCACTGGATTATGCATTTGCATGCATTGTAATGAGAACAGCTACACTCATGATAGATTTTTTTAAAAACCCACAAAAAACCACCCCCACCCTCATAGGAAATATTATAGGACATAAGCAAACTGTCAAAATTAGAAGGAAACATCCCATTTTTTGGTCATGTGTTTTCATGTCTCTTGTGGTGGAACTACAAAGTGAGCCTGGGCTGCAATCTGAATTCTGCAGGGAGTTGTAGTTGACAGAAATAAGCCTTGTGGTGAGGGAGCCACATGAACTGAACATAAACATGAATTAAATCCTGCAACTGGGAAGGAACCAGGGATGTTAGAAAAACTTGTACCACAAATGTAAATTTAAATGCTAAAATAATGGACTGGAAGCAGATTTAATTGCCTCAGTAAAGGGGTAACATGAAAATTATGGGTGTCAGAGAATATTAAATGTACCTCAGAAATCAGAATAGACTGTTAATGTGTGATGGATGAATGGCAGAAGCCTGACAGAAGGCTATTAGCTGGAGCAATTACACAGAAAATGTGGATAAGTGGTTAAAAAGGGTGAGTGTAAGGCAGGAGTTCTTGCTGGGCTACAGTAAGGTCTCTGCATCACAGTGTGACCTTGAACTGGATCTTGTCTTGAGCATGTCTGGATGGACTGCTTGGAATGCCACCCTTGCTTGAGTCCTGGGAGCTGTGTAACCCCATTCCCATGGCTGGGCACATTAACCTGTTCTCTGGAAAATGTGCTGTATTCATCAGAGTCGGTACTAACATGCCTCCATGTTGGCAACTGGGACACAAGCTGGGAGTCTCCACACAGCACTATATGTAGTGGCACAGGAGAGAGAACTCATCTAAGTGTAGACATGTGTACCTCTGCTAATCGTTTAGGCAGAGAAACGATCCTTAGCCACTTCTAGACTGCAATTCATCTCACTGCTTTAAGAACTAGAGCGTTGCAGTAAGATGAGAAACCACTAAGGAATGACTGCTTGTGTTTCCCCAAAATTCACAGGAATAAACACAGGAGGGCACATGGTGGAGGCATCAGCAGGAGCACGGGTGAGGTTACAGCAGCGTTGTGTGAAGGGCTACGATAGGTCAGAGCAGGACACCAGCGCCTGCTCACTGAAATCCCATTCTGCTTGTGCTGTAGACAATGTCTCGCTGACTGAGCAACCTGCTTGTGTGAGCAAAGAAACATGCTCAGGGGTCAGTTACGCTGTGGCTTCTGCAGTCTATCTGTGGGTAAATGACGCCTGTCACCAGTGCCTCTGGAGCGACTGCAGCGGGGTGGCACTTAGTCAATGGGAAGTGTCAGAGGCTCCTGGGGCTGAGGAAGTGTCACCGTGCTGGCAGGCAGAGGCTTTGAACCAAGCTGCAGTTGCCAGACCCTTAGGAATTTTTCTAATAAGGTTGTGTCCAGCAGCAAGAGCATCAGAAAGGACTTTTGCTACTCATAAAACACTTTGGATGGTATCATCCATTTCCAGAAACTGGTTGCTTTGGCCAGCACCGCTCTTCCAGGACAAAAAAGAACCCTCCTCCTTGCCCCCAGCACAACAAAAATGCTTCTGTTAAAAATCAGTATTTCTGAATGTGCATGATTTGCTTTAGAAACAGAAACAGTGACATTCTGGGGAGGAAGCTGTCATATCTTCCTGATGTACTGGTACAAATCCAAGTGCAAGGGTAGCAGACAAGGTAGAGGTGGGTGCTGGTGTGTGTCTGCCACAGCCTCACAGTGTGATCTTCATCAAATTCTTTAGGCTGTGAGAGTCTCAGACTGTCTTGGTCAAAGATAATGCACGTACAGATTTAGTCACCATTCAGGGGTGCTGTAAGGGTTAGTCATTCATTGTTTAGGAAGCTTTTGTTTAATGGCAAGATCAAAAAATGATGCTATGCAAGGGCAGAAGTTTATTCCGATTAGATTTACTGTACAAGTGCTCCCTGATATTTCCAGACCAAGGGCTCCCAGAGGAGGCTGCATTACAGTCTGCTCGTTTTCATAATCCAAACACTGAAGCTCCTTCTGTGCACAGCAGGTCGGTGAGATATCAGAGGCTTCAGTCTAAGCTTAACTTGAGCAAAAGTGCAAATGTCCAGAGAGCAAAGATGTCTGCTCTGCAAACAGGGTCAGATGACGAGAGATGTCACTAAGTGAGCTAGACTAGGAACAGGCAAGTGACTTTAACCATGGGAACCCCTCAGAAACTGAAGCCTTCTTATTCTGCAGTTGAGCTTGTTGTGGCCTTGCTGGCAGTCCCCAAGGGCTGAGTCATCCTGCTCCCTTTGAGGTGGACATCCATGAGATATCTTCATAGAATCATAGAATGGTCTGGGTTGGAAGGGACCCCAAGGATCACAGAGCTCCAACCCCCCTGCCACAGGCAGGGCCACCAGCCTCCAGGCCTGGAGCTACACAAGGTTGCCCAGAGCCCCATCCAACCTAGCTTTGAACACCTCCAGGGACAGGGCATCCACCACCTCTCTGGGTAGCCTGTTCCAGCCCCTCACCACTCTCTCTGGAAAGAACTGCCCCCTAATACCCAATTTAAACCTTCCTTCCTTTAGCTTCAATCCATTCCCCCTTGTCCTGCCATTGTCTACCCTTTTAACAAGCTGATTCCCCTCCTGTTCCTCTGCTCCCTTCAGGGACTGGAAAGCTGCAATGAGGTCCCCCCACAGCCTTCTCTTCTCTAGGCTGACCAAGCCCATCTCCCTCAGCCTCTCTCCATAGGGGAGGTGCTCCAGCCCCTTTTTTCATCTTCATGAAAGCACAGGCTGCAACACACTTCATGTTGACTATAGCTCATCTAGCAGCTATTCAGTTGAAGGATTTTCAGGCAGTATAAGACTATAGGATTTTGGGGGAGGAAAAAATTCCCAACAAACAAAAAAACCCCAAACCTGGACTCCAGAATCCCTAATTTTAATCTCAGTCTCCTATAATTCCTTTCTGAAACTGGAGGAACTGGCATGTAAACAGCGGGAGACACATATGTATATACTGGCTGTACAACTCCCCTGTCATCCATCCTTTCCTCTTCTGTGCGTATCTCCTTCTCTTCTGTTTTGGGGACTTTTTTTTTGCCTTTGCCAACTCATTTCCCCCACTGTTTATGCCATTCCTGACTCCAGTGCAGGCTGTCAGCACCACACAGAGCCACTCTGCCTGTGGATTTCCTGTGAACTTCATCTCCTTTTAATAGCCTGTCGAAAGCTGCCATAGGTAAAAGAGCTGTGGGAAGCCATAATTCGGGAAGTTTTCCGAGCCACTTGCAGTTTTTTTGCCTGCTTCCATGCCTGACAACTTGAACTGGTGGAATTATTCATTTGAGGAATATAGCTATTGATTGCTATGAATGATTTATGTATTATTTATATTTCTATAGCCTCTAATGATTCCTTATGGATTAGGGCTTTACGGTGTTAAACTTTGCACCCAACTGCACTAAGGCAGTGGTTTTAGTTGAGGATAGTGAAACAAGCAGGTGTGGTTCAGAACAGGGAGTCCAAGGTAGGTGAAACAATCATATTTGGAGTAGTAAGTGACTGTCACAGCGCAACCTGCCCTGCTGTTAGCAAATGTTTTGTAGGCATCTTGTCATAGGTAAATTTTAATGAGATGTTTGGAGGAGGACAACAGGCTTTTGCATTCCTCCCATGGGCAGCACAGTAATGTGCCAAAAGAAGAAAGAAAAAGCTTGTTGGAAAATGTAACCGACGGGCAATAAAAGCTGGCATTATTACCAGAGCAGAAGGTGGGCTTGATATTTTTTAGCCTGTCTGCAAGCAGGTTGCCTTTGTTGTTGTGGAGCTGCTCGTCTCTCACGGTTGCCTGTTAAATGCTGGAGTCCATCTGCGCTCTCTCACATGCATTTTAGCCCAGAGGCTAGCTTACAAAATCACACTTACATACAGTAACAGTTGGTTGTTCCACCTGTGGGAGGGGCCTCTGCATTTCTCGGTGCTGTTCCTGTTCCCTGAGCGCTTGCTGGACTGCACACTTAGTCCCGTCCTGTCTGTTTAGGAATAACTCAGTGAAGGACTGAGCCTTGTATCTCTTTCAAGATTGATGAAGTGAACTTTCAAAGATGAGAGGCAGGATCCTTACTCAGAGTACTTGTAGTCCAGTGAAGAAAACTTAGCTTGGTTTAATTATTGTAAAAAAGTCTTTTTTTTCATAGTCACAGAATGCTTTGTGTTGGAAGGAACCTCAAAGATCATCTAGTTTCGTCCCCCCTGCTATGGGCTGGGACCCCCTCCAACCCTCCAAAGCCCCATCCAACTCAGCCTTAAACACTTCCAGGGCTGGGGCTTCCACAGGCTCTCTGGGCAACCTGTTCCAGGGCCTCACCACCCTCAGAGCAGATAATTTCTTCCTAACATTTAATCTAAACCTGCCCTCTTTCAGCCTGAAGCCATTGCCCCTTGTCCTATCACTACACTCCTCAGTGAAGAGCCTTTCTCCTTCTTTCCTGTAGGACCCCTTTTATTGGTAGGCTGTAATTAGGTCTCCTGGGAGCCTTCTCCAGGCTGAACAAGCCCAACTCTCTCAGGTTGCCTTCACAGGAAAGGTGCTCCAGCCCCCTGATATCTTCATGGCTTCCTCTGGACTCACTGGAGTCCTCTTTCATCCTGGAAGATTAGCCCACAGGTATCTTTTACCTGTTTGCCCACAGGTATCACTAACTCAGAGGGCGCTGAGTTCAAGGCAAGGCCTGAAGCAGACCCCGATATAATAAAAGATAAATTACAATATCAGTAGCAAATTTGGTTTAATGCTGAGGAGTAGTTTCTCTGGTGCCTCATTACCTCTTCCCAGGTAGGTGACCAGCAGATTTGTTTCATAAGTGCTCTTTCAGCCCCCCATATAGTAAGTCATCTTTTCAATGAATACCAAACAGCAGCATTTTGGATAAATAACAAAGCCTCCCACAACTTTCTCAGTGTTCAGGATTTTCACTGAATCTGGGAGCACTCATGACAAATTCTCCCCACCATTGCCCACAGCTTTGTTGTTTTCTTTCAGGCCTGGAGATTTCACTGCCTCAGCAGGGCCTTTTTATTTACATGGCTATTATGTTTCTGTCTTCCATCAGGCGTCCATCTGGCTGGGCAGTCATAAAATAACTAATCATATGGGTGTCTAGACACCCACTCCAGAATGGGAAATTCAGGAATTCAGGGCAAGAAGATTTTACATTGGATTTCACTGTTTCAATATGTTGTTGATTTCACTGGAAGAAAAGGATTCAATGCTTTGAAGATTTTAATAATTTCACCTTTTTATTTCTGTACCCATTTTCCAAAGCTGGAAATTTGGGTCATTTCAGATGGGTTTTTAGTTACAGAACATTCTGAGCTTCCTTATCCTGAACAAAGCTTAACCGTAAGTTTAACAGATGGAATTTAATAGACTTCAACAAGGGAAAAAGATTTCCAGTTTAAAAAACACAACTCCACTGGGTTGTGAACTTCCACAGACCGAATACTTTCCAGAATTAGAACTTATGTGCTGAAACTCTGACCTACCAAGTAGCTTAATACAACCACAAAGTCTCTGTCTTTTTTAGCCCTTAAATTCATGGAGTTACAGTTTAGCTATAATCTTTTTTCTGTGTTTTTGCTTTGGTGTATGTGAACTTGGTAAATTGTAGCTATTATTGAAAGTAATAACTGAAAAGGGATAATACACCAGAGCTGTATATAGTTAATGAATACCCAAAGGCCATGAAGAAATAATTTTGACCCAACCATGCCCCTGAATATTGAGTTTTGCCTGAGAGTAAAGATAGATTTGAAACATAATTCTGTAGCATCTGCTCTGCTGCCATCCAGCAGCAGACAAAGGGGCTTTTTAAAAAAAAAATAACAAAACCTGAGATGGTTGAAAGCAGAGCAGAGGGTGAGGGCAAGGAGGAAGCAGTCTGAGGACAGCTCTCCATCTGCAAGTCTTGTGGCAGCTCTGCTGGCTGCTTCTCAAGGGTGGGAAGGACCTTCTGAAAAAAAGCTTGTCAAAGCTGTAGAGCAAAGGTGGGGTTTTTACCAGTATGAACTGCTTTGGAAATAGGACAGTGGTGATAGGCAGGAGATTGTGAGACTACCTGCCAGGAACCAAGGTGTAAAGACTCAAAGATACAGGTTTTGAGTAGCAGAAACCCTTTGTCTGGGAAACTGAAAATAAATGAGAACTGCAAGACAGGACATTTATGCAAGGGACCTAATGTGGAATCTGTTTATGAAGAGGAAAACCCAGGAGTCAAAAGGAAGGAAATACAAGAGAGCCACAGTGCCTAAACCAGATTCTAACTGTTGGGGAACAAGATGGGTCATGTGGGTCAGTCTCTGGAAAAGAATTATCTCGCTTTAGTCATCAAAATCTTTGATAAAGGAATCAGATTTATTTAGGAAAAAATTCAGTGTCCGTTGAAAAAAATGGACCTCACCTCAGAATCAAAGGTTGTGTGGAGGCTCAGCATTCGATATCCACACAGAGTGGGCCAGCACTGGTGCAGGTCCATAGTTTTGTGTCCATCAGACCAGCAGTACTGGCTTCACAAGCTGAATTCCAGTGGTGACACTGTGATTTTTCATTACCCACCACTTCCCTCAGAAAGAGAGGAGACAGTAGTGCTCCTGGAAATATAGTGTAACAAGTTATTCTTGTTGAAGAGAAAAATTAGGAGTTTTATGCAACTGATCTCCTTTGGGGCATGCTGATAGACATTCAGGGTATGGTATTTTTGAACAAAAAACTAAAGAAAAAAGCACCACAGGAAAAAAACACCTTTTCTGAACAGCTTTAGTGCCTAGCTGGCTCAAGCTGAGATAAATATGAGAAAGTCCCAAAGAGATTAAGTGTGTGAGCTCTGTGTCTGAGCGCACCATGAGGACTTGCAGATCAACCCGGGTCAAACAGAGCAATGTCAGTTTTGCCTCACGTGCAGAACTCCCACATCGGTTTGTAACCCAAATGCCTCCCAGTGCATCACATCCTCTTCCTGAATTGGATTTTGCCACATGGGATGCCCCAAAAAGTTGCTTACCCATAAGGGTTTCTTTTGCTTACTAAATACATATTTATTCAACATTGTCCCCATTGCTCTTTGTCTTAAACAAGAGCAAAGCCCCCTGCATAATTCAGCATCATAAGAATAATGAGTTCATTAAGAGGTGTTGGATGGATTAGGTCATGCAGAAGGCTTGGTATTATAAGACAAGAGTTAAACAGACCATTGTATTCCTATAATTGGAGTTGTAGGAATTACCATGAAGGAGCACCTAAAGGTAATTTCCAGTTTGGCTAAAGCCTCCTTGATTACCACAGATTATCATATTTCTTCCCTAAATCAGACATCTTCTATGTTTTCAAGCCCCTGTAAATTCAGTGCTGCTGTAGTAATCTCTAATCCTCACACAGACCACTGAACTCCCCCTTTTTTTTTTTTCCCACAAGCTCATTTGTGAGCTATTTACTGCTGAGAGCCTGATCTTGGCTTCAGCTCAGCTGATAAGTAGGCACAGAAAGACTTTCAGACTAAAAAGGCAAATAAATATTTGGAACTGATTAAGCTAAGAGAAGGTTCAACACTGTAATGGTCCAAGGCTTGTTTAAATACATGAAGTTCAGAAATGGTAAAAAAGTGAATTCAGCAGTCTTTTGGTCTGAGTTCTGCAAAAGCTAATACTTGTCATGTGAGATCACCTCCTGGTCCAAGATGATCTCACAGGGTGGGGAAAAACGTTGACTTAAGATTCTTCAGTTTGCTTAAACTGGCACAACTGTACTGAGCCAAAGCCTGATGGAGTAAACCAGAGTATATACCAGTTGAGATCTGCCACTGATCAGTATGTTTTGTTGTTCCTTCTTGTTATCCTGAATATATTCTACACATGCAGTGTGACAGCTGGCACTGAGACAAAAAAAAAAAGTAACATATGTTGTAGGAAGAACTTGTGTTTAATACAAGATAGATGCACATTTCAGCACTTAAACTGAGCTTCCACTGACGGTGCAAAGCGGATAACCGCATCTCCAGATGCGTTTGGTGAATAAGGAGTGTGCAAATAGCACGTATGATTCAGTAACCAGTCTAAGAAATAGGTCAATGTGATCTATCACTGTGCTAGCCCCACAGTGAGTGGAAAGCTTCCAAATACCTGATACTGGCTTTTCTGTCTTTTAATAGATACTCCATAGTCTGTACTAGTAGTGGTGTATACCATCAGTGTTCCTACCACTTTGCATTGCCCTTTGGGGAGAGGCAAACAAACCTTAGCAACTTTCTCCTTTTTTTTCTTGAACAATCCCTTAACACACACTACAACCACCCTGAAATTCATTCAGCAAGTCATCTTTGATTCCACAGTTAAAGAGCACTACTCTATGTTGGTCATTTCAAGTATCTTCAGGGTTTCATTAATGAAGACTTTCAGAAAGGAAAGAGGCAACAAGGAAGATCTATTGAATTTAGAGTCACTGTATGCTGGGTGTTACATTAGAACTTAAATCAGATCCAGCATTTCACAAGAAAAGGAAAACACAAAAGTCAAGTGCGATGAAGGGCTGTTTATCCATAGGAAGATGTGATAAGTGTAGGAAGAGCTGCCTTACAAAAGGGTTAGCTGTTCAAAATGCCCCCTTAAAGAAGACACAATTAGAGCTTAATTGTTTCTCTCTTCAGTTCAGAGCTCCCACATCCAAGTTAATGAACACGTGTGCCAAGTCGGCCCTATTTGTACCTTACTTATCTTGACCATTTAAACAAGCTGGCTCTCCACTAACGTTACAGTTTATAGAGATTGCAGATCTCTGCATGGGAGCATTGCTCCTCTTTGTAGGTTGGGTTTCACTCTGTACAGAGTGTTGAGGATCAGATGTAATTTCTTCCCTCTAAGGAAGTCCTAACAATTAATTTACAAATAAATTGATAAAAAGCTAATAGATACCAAATTAACCACAGGAGGACTCCTGGTCTGTTCCCTGAACTGCAGGAACGTGGTAGGAAATCAAAAGAAAAAAAATCAATGAAGAAAGAACGTTGGAGTCCATAAAGTTCAAGCACGGTAAGATTGTTGACACAGCATCTTCTTGCAGAGCAAATTGGTTTATTAATGTGTACAATACAGCACCCTGTGTGTGAGGCTGCTGTATGTTATGGAGAAGTTATAATGTGGAGTCAAGCTCTCAAGAGCCATGTCTATACTGGTAAATGAGATAGATCTGGTATTACTGTCTGACACTGAGGCTGGCAGGCTCATCTCCATGTCACAGCACTCTCTTCCTCATCAGTGTAGGCTGCTGTTTGCAGGCTCCTCGTTGAAATAGCCCTAATGTTAAGTCCCAAATCCTTCATGGGAGTTGGCTAGAAATGGGTTTGGTAACCTGGGCCAAAACTGAGGACTGCTTTAAAAGATTTGGCCAGTGGGTGTCTGCTGGAGAGTGTGAGGAGGAAGGTGAAGCGGCATCACCTTGCATACCCATGCTGGAAGGCTGGCTGGGACCTGGAAGCAACCCAGGTTTCTTGTTAAGAAACACTGAGCACTGATAAATTTGTAGTGTTTCTAGGCTCAGAGACACACTGGTTGCGTTGTAAGTCAGAGACATGGCCTTGCTTCTGAAACAGGCTCTTTTTAAAGAGCTGTGTCCCAGCTTTGTGCATGCACACAGGCTTCCTGGAGTCAGACTTTTCTCTTTCCTCCTGCAGATCAGTGTCTCTTTCCCTGTTCTATGCACAGCACTACATTGTTCTCTTCTGTCGTTGCATCTTCTGGGGGAGAAACTTGCTGAGGTCAGTGGTTAGCAGTGTGCATGTCCTTGGCCTTTGATGCCAGCCTGTTATGGTCTATTGGCCTCATCCCCTTTGAAGTGTTCTGCCCTTGGTGCAATCTTGCGTTGCACGTACAGGTAGCTGAGTGCTTTCTTCTTGATATGCACATACAAAACATACACACACACACAGACAGACATAGTACACACAGACACTCCCATACAAGCTGCAGGCTATCAATCAGTCAGGCATCTCACTAGGTATCTCCTCAAATCTAACTGATCGGGTTGTTCCAGGTATGGTATTTCTGTCATTTCAGCTTTGCTGTGGTCATATTCATGGGAACGTGTGCTGTGGGTTTTTTCATGGTTCATTCTGCACTGCTGTTTGCCAGCATGCTGGCTCAAGGTGGAGTGCTGATCCAGCCGTAGAGGAGCACACAGGTTCCCAATGTGTGTCAGTTCAACACTTAGGAATTGATGCCCATCACACTTCGTCAAATGTGGTGTTCCAGACCTCAGGAGCTGCTCATTCATCCCGCAGCCCAAAGTACTAATAACACCTGCAGCACCCAAGGTCTCTTGAAAGCAATGAAATCCAATCCCCAAAGCCTTGTCGTAGTGATGAGCAGAAATTCACAGCAACCATTGTTGGAAAAATAGGAATTCAGCTAAAGCAACAGTACCTTGACAACATTTGGCACTGCAAACATCACTTAACTTGACAAACAACCAGTAATAGCTAGAGTGAAAATAAAGGGTTAGGCAGGTAGAGAGATAAAGTATGAAGAACATGCTGAGCAAATAACAGCCTTTTGAGAACCAACATTAGCATAATTACTAAACATAGGTAATTGCTGAAATAGCATTTGCTGGCAGCGTTTATGTTTCTAAATGCAACACTTTCTCTCTTCCCTGTGTTGTCTTTCTGCTAGGACTATAGAGTGTGCTTCCACTCTGCTTTTAGCTGAGAGAGAGCTGGTATGGAAATTGGCACTATCTGAAAGCCGAGGGCATAGGGAGAGGAACAAACACATTTAACACCTTGGAGTCCAACCATCCTTTTTAAACAAGGTTGTCATACTTGGAGCTACATGCCTTGTTAAAATCTATATGTTATCCCATCAACTCAGCATTTGTCCCAGCGCCGTACTCGATACTTGATAAGATTGGACAGTCTCAAATCAATATCTATTGATTTCTCACTGCTGAAATAGGATAAGCATGTGACAGACACAATGAGTGTTTAGTACAGCAGATCAAGCCATTCCAGCACTAGAAAACAACTTGGCTGGTAATAAAAAAAAAATTAATAGAAAAACCCAACAAAACAAAACTGACCAACAAACCAACCAAAATAAAACCTAATCACAAAACCCCACCAGAGACAGATGTGGTAACATGGAGTGCATCAGCAGAGGTCCTGGCTACAGTCAAAAGCATTAGCTGGTTCTGCTTAAAAAGGCATTTGGCCACAGTTTTGATGGAAGAGCAGGTGGAAATTAAAAAGAAGGGGGAAAAAAACCCAACTCACAAACAACCGATGAGGTTACATCTGTGAAGGTTGTAGGACTGATCTGCAATTCTTTATGAGTACTGTATGTGACCTGGCTACTGAGATCATGCTATATGGGCTTACTGCATCTCTTACTGTACGCTGCTTCGCAGGGCAGAAAGGAAGCTGTCAGAGACAATAGCTGGCCTCTACCTAAGTAAGTTACATATAAATACCGTGGGGAAGGGAAAAATCATACGTGTGCTATTAGCTGTGAAGATTCCTTTGGATAACAGAAGTACAAGAGACTCAGCGTGGGTTTCTCGAAAAGAAACAAAACAGTGATTTGAAAGTAACTGCAGAAGGCAAAATTGGGACCATGCCAGGGTGGCTCAGAAAGGGTAGGATGCCACAAAGGCAGCTCCCATGGAGAAAGATGAAGTATTGGGACCTTCTAAAAGTTCAAGGCTGTGGTGAGATGCAAAAAAGTCATACATAGAGGCAAATCTCACGGGCTGAAAACATCTTTTTGTTTTAAAAATTGCTGTATTCTTGTGAGGTCAGCAGCTGATATCCATCTCTGGACCACTGACCGTGGCTCACTGAAGTAAGACACCTATTTGCCAATCTCGGATTAGCTGAGAGAAATAGACACCATCACTGACATAACCAGGAAAAAAACTGTGGGATCAAAACCAAAAGGATTGAGCAAAAGCTGAAGCTAAAGCAAGAGGGACTCCAAATAGTGCCTCATTGGCTCCCTGGTGAGCCCTTCTGGGGGTTTCACCAGCAGCAACCCAGGCACGTGTTTCATGGAGCATAAATTGCACTCTCCTCAGGGATAGCTCAAGCCTTGAAAATTGGCACTTGAACATAATTTCCTCAGAGGCAACTCAAACACAATAAGCAAGAAGCATGAGGCCATTTGGTGATCCATACATAAACAGAGATAAAAAATGGCAGACCCTTCAAAAATAAGCCCCAAAAGCCTTCTACTGCCTAACCCTTTGGTGGCATTTAGACAGCTGTTTCTCTAGGCAAGATCAGTATTTTGCTGTCATTCATTATAGATTTACCAGTTTTGTATTGATTTTGTTGTGGCCTCCTATGTACTTTAATTGCTGCAATAGAAAAACAAGTTGCTATACATGACATTTCCTTTCTGAGAAGCTGGCAACAGAATTGCATGAACCACTGGTAGATTCACTGATTTCCCTTGTGACTCAGGAATACAATGAGGACTGAAACAGCTTGTCCTTCTTTCTGTTCCAAAACAGCAATTTTTTTTCAAGAACTCTCACTAGCTGTGGATTTAAAACCAGAAATCTTCCTAATTGCTGGATAATATGATAGACTTTCCATAGTATTTCACAGTTTTTAACTCTGAGGTTTTATTGATCAGGGGACAGGCACCTGATTGCCTTTGCTCAAACTAGCAGGGTTGCTCAGCCTGTGGGTTAGGTCCACCTGGAGTTGGCAACGGGCAATGGGACTAATTGACAAAGTGGTTTCTGGTGCTCTCATCATTAGATTGACACGTGGAGCAGCTCTCAGGGGTATGGGTTTAAAAAGATACTCTTTCTTCCTCCGGGATGCAAGCTACCAGCTCACATTCAAGGCTTCTCATCTGGGAGGTCTGCAGCAGCTGGAAACCCAGATGGTATGGGGCAAAAAAAAAATGTCACAGTGTGCTTGCAGACTGAGTAGTAGATAAAACTGATTAAGTTACCTCACCTCATCCCTCTGGATGGGATTTCTTTGATGCTGTGGTTTCTAGAAGTTCTCTCAGGGCTTTTTCAGCTGCCCCAGCTGAGCAGACTCTATCTTATCTGGGGAGCTGCCATGCCAGCAGAAGGCATCTGCTCAGAGAGTATCTTCAGGCTGAAACGGAGGTGAGAGATGGAGAACTTACTTTGCTTTCCCTGTGCTTTCCTTTCAATATTTTCAAAAAATAATGTTCTAATTTTCTGAGTTTAGCCATCTGCTGACACCCTCTGCCAGGGTTTCCACAGCTGTACTCTTCTTGTGTTGCATTTCCAATCCTGATACTTTTTATTTTTGTATATTTTTTAAGCTGCAGCCCTGGAACAACTGAGTCTGAGGAGGAAGAAGACAGGAGGTAGTTCACCTCATTGAAAACTGTGTCAGAGTTAGAATTCAAGACAATAACCCCTGTTCTCCTTAGACAGGTTTGGGTCCCAGTGCATGAATTAATGTGATAAAAAAAGAACCACAGAATTCTTCCCTCTAGCAGCTTGGTGTGTGCATAATTAGGTACCATAATGAGAGGTGCTACAAGAAAACACAGATAGATGAAGGCCTGTGAGGTGATCCATAAATAAAATAGATTCTGTGTGTCCATAAATAAATTAAATTCTGCAACAACCCCATGAGGTAAGTCAGTATTACATATATTTTTAAGATGGATAAAGTAGATTCCTGGAGATGCAGCTGGTGAGGAGTTCTCTCAGAAGCATGTTGGAAGCAGAGCCTGGGCAGTCCCTGGCAGGATTTTAAAAGTGGCAGGATTTCTGAGGAAGGAGAGGATTTGTTAGGGTTGGTCAATCTGATAAGAAACAATTGTGTGTAATTAAATGAAGTAAAATGGGATCTGGCAGCTCTAGGTGTGTATCAGGATTTGTGTGTGTGTTGCAGAGACACAGAATCTTCTTCCTAAAATGCATGACTGATAGAAATAGCAGAAACATGATCATTCCAGAAAGCTGAGGTGGGCTTGAGGAAATGAAAAAAAACACCCAAAAAAAAACCAAACCAAAGGAAAAAGAAAAGACTTTGCTTTGCCTTCTGCTGGTTCTGCTTCAGATCTGAGCTGCTGGAAAACTCCTCCAGGAGTGTTTGCAAGCTGCTCTGCATGGCCATTTCGGCATAGCCCAGCTGGATAATGCTAGCAAGTCTGGGCTGGTAACAGTTCCTGAAATAAAACCCATCTTGCCAGAAGAAGAAAGTCTAAGAACAGAAAAGTCTGGTTGTAATTTTTTTTTTTTCCATCATTGCCTATGTACTTCTGAGAGACGTGTAAACAAAGCCAACTTGTTGATGACAAATATGTCAATCAAAGAGCTGCTGAATGTTCTGGAGACAGTTATCACTAGATGTTTTGACTAAATGTCTGAGAGCTCATGCTCTTGGGAAATTTCCCAATAGATCTGAAGATAAACATACAAGCTCTTGGCATCTCTTCTGGCTGGATGAGAATATGAGAACTCATAATTATTTAAATTTAACCTATGCACCTTATAAAACTTGTGGTGCATCCTTTAGAAGGCAGCATTGGAGCATTTTGCAGTGACGTTTATTAAGGACAAAGTCCCAGTGAATGGGAAGACTACTTGACTACATTTCAAATCATGTCAGAATAAAAAGTTACTCTCCATGTTATATTCATCTGTAGTCACTTTGGTCACAGTTGAAATGTGGAAGCAGCAAAAATGAAATGAGCGAACCAGTTCTGGGAAGCTCTTCACCAGGGCTGACATCACAGGCATTTGGTGAGGCAGCAAGAAGAAATTTGGTATTCAAAGCGACTTTCATAAGTTTTCATTTAAGTCAAGTGTTTAATGATCCCCTGCTGTGAAAGGTCCCCTGCTGCTAAGTTCTGTGCTGCTGAATGATCCTTCGTTGGGCAGAACTCTGCTAAATCCCAGGTTTGGGGCTTCAGGGAAGGAAGATGAATTACTAAGAGGTTGGCCTCAAACAGCAAGAAGTAAAGATTCATAACTAAGCACCTGCAAAAGCACTAAACCAGTAAGTAGCACATCACTACTGGTGGTCTTGCTGCTTGCTTTTCTGCACAAGACTCTGAAAATGGTCAAGGTTTGCCGTGAGCCAGAGGCTTCTACCCAAGCATGAGTGCTCTTGAGCACTCAGCAGCCTCAGATGGCTACTCCAACATGAGGCCGTAGAGAAGAATATGGGCCAATCTCTAAGAAAGAAAAAAAAAAATCTTAATCTGACTGGGAGATAACTTTTTCCTCCTTATTTTTCTTAAATTCTACCTGTGAGGACACAGGCAATGTCCGCTGTGCAGAATTCTCAATGAATGACTTGAACTCAGAAGAAGAATCAGTAAGCAGGGATTTTTATTTTTTTTTTATTAGAGTGCCCAAATTTTCATATCTGCCAGCAGCAAGATTTTTTATTTGTTTATCAGGAACTTACACAGGAATTGATTCTTTCTTTTGTTCTGGTGACAAGAATAACAGGGCATAAGTGCTTTTGTTCTCCACCTACGTTACAGGTATGCTCATTTTAATTTCACCTGTTACAAGCAGTCTCTCCTCCATAGTGCCCGTATGACTGGCAGGAACACAAGCCCACACAGCCCACTGAGTAGTAAACACATCTGTGAAATGTCACAGCACTAACTAAAATTCCACAGGTCAGCATAAGGCATAAATAGAATGTGGGAAAAAGAAAGTTTTACCCATGAGCGTTAACCACTCTCTGTTAGTGGGAGTAAATGACTGACTGACTCTATTCCTGGAGCTTGTAGAGTTTTGTGATTTCTGCCTTGGCCTTGAACTTCTTATTGGCTTGTCCCAGCTCTGCATCTAAGTCAGTTGCAGTTAAGTCAACAGAATACAGCCCGGTTCAGAGCAGGCTATCGCAGGTACACAGTGCACTAGCATAGATAACCTTGCACAGTACTGCAACAGTGCAAGTGTTTCATCTGATCTGCAAAATAGTTTTCTCCCCCAGATCAATTAGAAGCTCAAGCTGGTCAGTGTGGCATGCTTGGCACTCACCATCTGTCTGATGTAGTCTGGTCAATGGGGGGAAATTATTTATTCCCTGGAAGCAAAGCTCTGGCTGGACACTGCTCCACTCTGTGTTTGTGTGTGTGCATGCCTATATATGTAGTGTCCTCTATATATGTGTGTATATATATATATATATGTAAAACAAATGCTGTGCTCAAGTCCAGCTCCAGATGACTGGAGGAAAATGTTTAGGCTCCCACTTCTCTACATTTGTAGCTTAAGGAATCACTTCCTTGTTTACTACAAACACCCACCAATATGTAGGACTTCTCATAACACATCTGAGACCTTTCCAAAATGAATGAGATATATAACCTTACTGATTCTGTGCATAGTTTCACTTTGGTGACAAGCTTGCATGTTGATAGCAGAAATGCTCCTGTGCTCTCCTGCCCAAGGGAGGTCACCTGAATGTCTTCAGTGCTCACAGCACCTGGCTTCACCGGACCAAGCTCATGGGGAATGGCAGAGCATGTGCTTCCATCTGACCCCATTCCCCTGCTTCGGGTCCAACCACTCAGAGTAGGAATAGCTCCTCCTCATTATCCCATTCGGTCACTACCTGGAAAACTTAGAAAGAGGGAGGGAGAACACTGCATAAGCTCAGCTAACAATTCACACATCGCATTAATTACACTGTGCCTTCCTAAATGACTTTGCCTGAGGAGGCAGGTTCTCAAGTGAGCTCTTCTCTACCAGCTGTGGGTAGCAGGGATGCTCCAGCTGTCCCCATTCTATCCATAACACTGGATTTTTTTGGATCTTATTTCATCTTGAATAATCAAGAGGCCTCAGATAAACAGAGACTAGCAGTGTTCCTGTTCTTGCAATGGAAGAGATACGACCTAGACCAAGAGCAGGGCAATAAGGGGATTGCTGCCCCCCTGCGTATTTTCAGATCTGAGATCTGCTTAGCCTGTAATCCAAAGCATTGTGTGAGACCATCCTGTTGCTGAAAATAGTCTGTATTTGCTGATCCTTAGAAGTTTCTACAAAGACAATTGCTGAGAGATGTCCTGGCTGATTGGCTGCGTATTTGTACTGTTTCTGGGTTACTGTTCATTTACAGTGGTATTATGGGAATAGTTAATTACAATAATTTGTTTGCATAAAAGCTCTTCTATATGCCTAGATCTAAACATATGAGTTTCATAACTCATAAAAATTAAAGTAAGCAACTCAAGAACAAACACATACAAGTGATAATTAAGTTTTGATTCTTCTAGCGTTCCCAAGCCACTCCTGGGACTTGCCAGTCTTGTCAATATTTTAACATGTTCAGCAGCTCTTGAAAGTAAACAAAATGGCCATCGTTGGGTAAGCACTGCTGTATTTGTTTTTCAGAATTAGTTGCTCAGGTAGGTTGCATGTATGTGGCAGACTGAATATATTACTTTAGAGGCACAGAACCCAGGCTTAGTCATCTGTGAATGCTGAAATATTGAACATGTTCATATCACACCTGAGCTTCAGATGATGTTAAATGTTTTCTCTACCAGTTAAACACCAAAAGAAGGATCGTATATCAAGGATTCAGATGTACCAGTCTAGCAGCCCTTTACTGACCCCTAAGAATCCTTTCTACCAGTATTTCCTTTGGCAAATAATAGGAAATCCACAACGCATGTAGAGAGACTCAAATGCAGTTTGTACAGATTCAGTTTGACAATATCTCTTAAAAAATTACTGAGAAACAATATTTTAATTAGCACCATCGTCCTATGGCTTTTCTGGGTAAAACTCTGGGTGATCAGGAGAGGTTGCTCAGTTTTCAGGACATAAAAAAAAAGGTCAGTGAGAGAAAAGCCAAAAAAAAAAAAGTCATCAGGGACTGATTACTTATACTAGGAACAACACAACATTATCAGACCACAGCACAGGACAGGGAGTTAAGTTATTAAAAGCCTCACAAGATGGTTTGATGTGGACAAGCGGTGATGCCTCTGACAGTTCGGTGCATCTTATGATATCAGGTGGAATAACCAGTGAGGCTGATAGAAGCTACAGCCCCAGAGCAGCGATCCAGCTCATGCACCTTTGGATAAATTAGGCCGTGTCTCTGTCGATGTTAAAGCTCCGGAGGATGCTAACGCAGTGAAGTTATTTCAAGCCCTTCCTGTTGAGTCAATGCTCTGCATGAGGCAGTTTCTTGCCCTCCTGCAGGTAACCTCAGACTCACCTCCGGGACTTGGCTTGAAGAGAGCCTGCTGTTAATGCAAACGCTGCACACTGGATCATGAATCACCCTACCTGCCTGCTTAGCTCACCGTGATGTAAGCAGGAGTAATTACTGCAGTCAGGTCCTCTTGATACTCCTTCTTTCCTATTTTTGAAGAGTGGAACGAGCTCTCCACCTCCCCTGGGTTGCCATGTCCCTTATGCCTGAATTATGCTCGATTGTCCTAATAACAACAAATGATGTATCCTTGCTATAAAAGCCAACCTTATGTTAAATTTCTGTGTCCTGCTCCAAGGTACCAGAAATGTTTTACCTGGACAAAATCCATATATATTTGTTCAGACATGCCTAGGTTTGCAATATACAGGCTTTCAGCTTACAGCCTGGTGTAGTTTGGGGTCACTGAAAAGAGCTTTACATGTATAAGCACCGGGCAATTATAATGATAAACAGAGCTATTTCACACACATCACCACTCACAAAAGTCAGTGTCTGGGCTTCTGTAAATATACTGATGCATACTTAATAATTAAAGCTAACAGTGAGCTAGGTACGTCTGCATATTATATAACTGCGTAGCCCCCATTATTACACATAAGGACGTTTTCTTAATTACCACATAAAACTGTTGCCTCCTAAAATTCTGTGGGTGGTCTGAAACAAAACACTGAAGATTAATACAGTTTTGAACTAGAAAATTACTTCTTGTGTAACTTAGTTTAGCTTTATGTAGCTGCAATAAATGTGTATCTTGATGGTATGTTTAATATTACATTACATTGTGCTGTTTTCCATTGTGCTGAAATCCGTTTTAGCATTTTTCCACAATATAAGATGACAGAGATCAATTACAAAACTAATAAACGTCAATTAACATCTTTGCAATCTGAATCCCAATGAACCTGTTAAAACTACCTTGTTATATATCACTTATATGTATAAATGCTGGTTAAATGTTTAATGAATGCATGAAAAAGTAATTACCTATTTACTGTTTATGTAGTGGTAAACTAATCCCATCACCGTTAGTTATGTCCACTGGAGAGAGGAGACTGAATTTGCAAATCTGAGTGGCTTAAATGGTCTCTGAAATTCATCGTTCATTAATCAGGTGCACTTCTATCAGTGCCTAAATATAGATTTGGGAATCTGATTTTCCACACTTCAACAGGAGTATTTTGTCCTATTAAGCTATGAAGTTATTTTTTTAGCATGGTCTAGTCAACACTGGTGTTCCTTATTATAGAGTTTAAGCATTGTGAAGTATCTACAAAGCTTCAAGCTTTCCTGGAACAGGTCATCATCACATAAAAAAAGAGTCATACTTTTTAGCAATAATTTAGGCTAAAATGTAGTCAGTGCAACAAGGTTAACACCTCCACTCGTAGGGAAATGTAGTCATTGCCCTTGGGATAAGAATTTTCCCCTTACAGAGCATTAAAAATAGGAATTTATTTATTACAAGTAGTCAGAACTTTGCTTTGGCATCTCAGCTGAAAAATGGCACCTTTAGGACCACGGCAGAGGAGATCACATTGCCTACTGTGCTTAATAATCTTCCTTACCTTTGCTAACAACCCGCTTTCTTTGTCTGGTCTGTAGAGAGTGTGGCAGTGCTCTGAAGCATGCTCTGGTGTTAGCCAGACCCTCTCGATTGACTACGAAAGCCAGAAGGACTGAGCCTCCCTGCAACCTGTTACCTGGGCTAAGGTGGGTAGAAGAGGCTGAGGAGTGGGCCCATGTCCCAGGGAAAAGGAACCTTTCTGGACACTTAGGCCAGCACTGGCTGTTTCCCCCACGGTGAGAGAAAACAGGTTTGGTTTTGATGGGTATTGTTCACACATCTCCCTTTCCTCTCTGATGAGTTACTTGTGTGGGAGTGAGATCAAAAGGGCTGTTAAAAGCCAAGCCAGACCAGCAACCATACAAGAACAAAGTGGGGAGTTACTAATTGAGGAATGCTTCTTGCCTCTCCCTTCCGGCTGGTAAAGCATAGTCTTCCCAAGGCTAAGCTGAGGATCAAAGGGGGGTACTAAGCCTTACAGATCATAGCCTGCAGAAAGAGCAGTGGAGAGGCAGGCAGATAGAGAGCTGGAGAGGAGAGAAGGCTCCAGTTCCTCTGGCAATGTGGGACTCCATGGACATGTCAGTCCATGGTGGGCTCCTGAGGGAGCTACTAAGCTTCAGGAACAGAGTGTGTGCAGCACAGTGCAGATACACCTCTTTGTCCTGTTCAGCCATCCTCTGTTCTTGGCAACTGCATCAGGCTTTGTATTGAAAGAACTGTCTCTCTGTAATGAGGAAATACAGTTCTCAGGTCCCAAAGGACAAGTATCTGTGTCATGTATGGCAAAAGGGTGCAACCTTGAGAGTGTCAGTTGGAAAGACCCTGCTACAGAGGTACAGCAGTCTGGAGATGGGACCAGGAGTGGTGGCATCCCCAGGGATCAGGAGCCAGGATCTTGCTGTGGTGCAACACAGCAATAGTTTGGCAGTAAAACTGCATAAAACCTACAAAACCCACCCTGTCCTGCTGGATGGCATGGTCTCCTGGTGTTGCCATTGTTCCTCCTTGAAGTCTATCTATTACGTCAAGGCCAACCAACAGGCTGCTGCCTGGGACAGGGTCTCACTCAACAAGGTCCCTGAGAGAAAACCATTAGAGGGAAAATGCTTCATCAGAAGTTTGACAACTATCCACTAATGACAGACGTCATTTCAGACATACTTCTTCTCTTTCATGTGCTGGATCATGCCAGCTGAAGATGTTCTGGGACTTGCTTACTGAATTCTCATTAAAATAATGCATATTGGCCAGCAGACCTTGCCGTATGGCTCTGCAAAGCTGATCTTCAGCATGTCCTCTACTTTTTGTACCAGATGACTTCAGACAAGGCTATTAACACTAACTGGGTAGGAAGGAGACCAAGGGCTGCTCTGGTGCCAGATTGTCCCATCTGCAGGTGTAATAAAGTGCTGTCTTTGAGGAGCCCAGAGCTATTCTTTCCTGTTAGATGGGGGCAAAATGCAGCAACAGGCACAGATGTGGCTTTGCTCTCGAAACCTGTGGATTTGGGAAATTGTGTAGTTTTGTGGTTGTCACAGTTTCTAACAGAAGAAATAGAATTAAGAATGTTGGTAAGAAGCTGGCCTCTACGGAGAATATCTTGCTCTTCCGTAGCTGCTGTTTTGCTGGAGTCATTCTGGTGGCTCTAATGATAGCAGATGTTTCAATATAATTTACAAGGGAAAATACTGGGTGTTTGGGTCTCCCCTGCAGAACAGAGGGGCTTTTTTGTTCAGTTATTTTAGGAATACAATTTGGCAATTCAGTTGCTTGCCTGATAAACGTCTGCCCTCTGATCCCAGCTACAGGAGATGGAATAAAATGTAACTGGATTTGACAGACAGAATTCGTCTGCTGTGTTTGAAGCACAGCGAAGCAGCCTGGGGAGAAAAACATTACAGCAAATTATGCTTCCTTATCTCCCTATGCTAACAGTGCCAGGTCAGCTTGGAGCGGTGAATGAACAAGTCTTTGAAAGGACAGTACCTACCAAGCTGGAACAACAATGCTGCCCTGATCTGATTCTAGGGCTGGGGATGTGGACACTGGTGAAGCTGCTGTGAAGTCCCAGCTAATCCACTTTCCCTTCCTGGTATCCCTCTCAGTTTGCAAGTTAGGATTGCTTCCCTTCAAGGCTAGCATCTGGGACCTTGCTCTGAGATGCAGCCTCCGCTGACTGCTGCAACTCTCTCTGCTTGCATCATCCTCCTCTTTGCCAAGGTAGTGGAGGTAGGTGGCAGTGCCACAAGCAGAGAAGCTTCTACCATTTAATTTTTGCCAAGTGTTGTTTGCTGGTTTTGGAGTGCTCTCACACTGCAGATACACCCAGCTGCTGGCCGAGATCGGCAGGTGCCCTGACTAATGTGGATGCCCACACGACTGCAGAACAGCCACAATTATATTGGGGTTTTTGGTTTTGGGTTTTTTTTCTGTGGGTCATTTCAGTTTTTAAAGGTGGTTCAAAGTATCATCAAGCACAACCTCTACTTGGCGGCTTTATTTCAAACTCACTCTAGTTTCCTACGAACTGACCCTTATTTAATGGCAGTGGATGGCCATCATTCAGGTTGGAAAGACTAGGCTCTCCCTAGCTGAGCCTGCTCCAAGCTTGTGGCCAACAGTTCCCATCTGCCCTTCTGAATTCTTGGTAGCTCTGTATTTTGAGGATGGGCAATGATGAGGTGTGCATGCACAGCACTGGTAAAGTTGCACATGCAGAAGTGATCTCAGCTCAGAACGTGGCCCAGGGTCGACACAGCTCAACACCACTATGATGGGCTGCTTCCTGAAGAAACAGGTGTTTTCATAATGGTGGTTTTATAAAAGGGTGTCTAGATGTCCCTAGAATTTGGCTTGCAAATAGCCAGAGCAGGATGGGTGAAGGAAAAAACCTGCTATCCTCTCTGAAAGAGGAAAACTTGCTCAAAGGCACTTCCACCCTAATCCCTAAATTCACGTAGTGCCACAGGGACATTTTTCTATCAGCGGGTGACTCCGATGTATCTCCAAAATGATGGAAAAGAGGATGGAAGTAATTTTTTAAAGTTTTTTTCCAATGTTCACTCCCTGGATTGTAACTATCTAACCTGACCAGATGTCCTCCATTCCTCCCATGTCAAAGCCTGCCTTCTCCTTTCCTGAAACATCCATCACAGCGCAGGTCAGCTCTTCCTTGATTTGTAGGAGATGGTTGCCCAGTCTGCCTCCCCTTTAATCATTCCTCTGATAGCAGCTAGAGAGATGAAAAGCTGGGGGGATCTAAGTAATCCATTTCTAAGTGTGAAAAGCCCAAAAAAAAAAAAAGTGGGGGGAGAGTGGAAGAGAGCAAGTCTGTCTGCTGAGCAAACAGACTGATTACGTCAAGGGACAGGAAGAGCAGCACTTGGAAATCAATACGGATGAGGCTTTGAAAAGGTTGACTGACTGCACTGGATTAGCTATCGATTTTTGTCATTTTCACAGCTAGTGCCATGCTCTCCACCCGCTGAGGCCATTAAGCTCTGAGGCCTTAAACTTCTAATCCCTGGCTAATAACAACAAGACAATGGCCCGGCAAGCTAAGGATCTAACAGGATGTCCAATAGCTTCGGCTCTGTATCGAGTGTGCCAGTGCCTAGGAAGCAGTCGTGGCAGCCCAGAGACACTGTGAGGAAATAAAATGCACAGAACGATTCAGATCACGCTCAGAATCCAACTTCAAATCAGAGTTTATTGATAAGAAACTCCAACTGGCTTCCAGTTAGCACCAGCAGCATGGGATGCAACATTTTGGCAGGATCTCTCTGAGCATGGATTTTGTTAAAATAACTGCAGAAAAGAAGTTTGTTTGCTTTCAAGATAGCTTTGGTAGAGATGCCCAGCAGTGTGGGCTCCCTCTGCAGCAGGTAAAGGGCTGAAGCATCAAGCATAATGCCATTGCCATAACTTTGTTCAGCACACGAAGCTGTAAAGAAACCCTGACCTTAAAGGCAGAACTTTAATAAAAGAGGTGTTGTAAGGAGTCAAGTCTTTGTCATAGAACCTGAATGGAGACAGAACACAGGAAAGGAAAAACAGAAATGCTCTTCTGAGGTGGATGGGAAGATGGCTAAGGAGTGGATAGGAGAAATGGGTAGAAGACATCTGACTACAAGTTCCAAGGCTGGGAAACTAAGCCAGCTTCTTCCTATATATAAAGTAGATTTGCCAGGCCAGTTAGGTTTGTTGCAGTTCAGCTTCTAAAAAGTCTGCAGTTAATCAGTGTGAACATCATCATGGATGAAGCCCAACAAATGTGTATCATACAGCTAATCTACATCTCAATGGAAATAGTCTATTTGCAATCTCTGGTGCCTTAAAAAGTGTGCCCCAGAGTTCAGTCCCAAAAAGCAACTCATCTGCATCTCTCAGATTTACTCCTTCAACTTGGGGTGGTAAAGCAGATGAGCGCAACTCACCTGCAGACCACTCAGCTTCTTCTGCCACCCACTGCTCCAGATTCTCTCCATCTCCAGGGCTGCCAGAACTCAGTCTGGCTGTGACTGAATGAGCAGCATGCCCAGAAGAGGAAAAAAACCCTTGGAGATATCCTGTGTGTTCCTAAGCAAGCCCTAGGCCCTTCATACAGAGGTGATCAGCAGCATGGCTGTCTTCCCTCTGTGGCAGCTCCTTCCTCCTTCCTTAGAACCTGTATGGTGAAGAATGCAACCCTTTAATACTCTGCTGCAAGTCAGATATGCGATCTCCTACAAGACACAGTCCTAAATACCCAGGCATGTTACTAGTCTTTATTCATTTATTTGAGAAATGGAGCGATCTGGATAAAGCCAGTGCTGCTGGCAGAGCCTGGGTGCAGCAAGGGCGTCCGGGAGCCTCCTGTGTGCAGCTGAGTCTGCAAACCACTGACAGGGGGAGCGCAATGCACAGAATCACAGGGGTTGGAAGGGCCCTCCAGAGACCATTGGGTCCAACCCCCTGCCAAAGCAGGGTCCCTAGGACAGGGCACACAGGTCGGCGTCCAGATGGGGCTGGAATCTCTCCAGAGATGGAGATTCCACACCCCCTGGGCAGCCTGTCCCAGGGCTCCCTCAACCTCACTGGGGAAAAGTTCTTCCCCATGTTGGTGTGGAACTTCCTATGTTCTGACTTGCAGCCATTGCCCCTTGTCCTGTCTCCACTGAACACTGAAAAGGGGCTGGCCAATTCCCCCTGCATCCCATACTTAAGATATTTATAAACATTAATAAGGTCCCCCCCTTAGTCTTCTTTCTTCCAGGCTGAACAGCCCCAGCTCACTCAGCCTTTCAGCAGCCTTTGTGCCTGTTGTCGAACCACTTTGCTGAATGAATGCTCAGCTGTCAACAGCCAGACCCAGAGCCTCAGAAAAGTTTTACTTCGCTTGGGTTTGGTATTCATTTTAAGAGCCTTTGTGTTTCTTGGAAACCAAAAGATTATTGTCAATCTACAAAACAAATGGACCCCGCCAGATTTCATCCCTTTGGAAGGAGGGAGATAATGCTCCTGCAATAGCAATCATCACTGCCCACCCGAACAGGCAGCACACAAAAGCCCAGGGCTGTGCGAGGCAGCAGATAGAACTTCTCCATTCACAAACCTTGTGCAAATCCAGGCGACGCAATGCTGCGCTCTCCCTTGATCCTTTTCTTCAGGCATCTGGCCAGCTGGCAAAAGCAAGTCCAATTGAAATGTTTTCTCTCATTTTCTTTTCAGATTGTTCCTTGCTTTTTAAGGGCTGGCACATGGCATCAGCCCGTGCATTGTGTTAAATCCTCCTGAAGTTTTCCAAAAACACAGGCAAGGGAAAAGTGCTTGAACAAAGCAACAGGGACAAAAGGAAACAACTCAATTTTTTTGCATATTTCAGTGTACCTGAAGAACCTGAGGTTCTTCCGAACCCCATTCAGAGCCAATACTGGGGGTCAATGACAGGGAGCTCTGTAAGGTGAATCGCTTTGGGGCTACTGGAATGGAAATAACTCTGTGGTGTGGGATATTTCTTTTACATTAATTAATGTATGCTTTACAGTTCCTTCAGACTTATTTAGAAATATTTTCCCTCTTCCTTTTAATTGTGGCAGGAGATGTTGTATGTAAAGTTTTAATGTGTATTAAATAGGGGTGGTCTTTTTTTTTCTTTTGTAGGGTGGCTTTTTTTTTTTAGTTGTTTAAAGAATGAAAAAAAAACCCTGTTTCATTCTACTCAAAATTATTTCCCTCGGCTTTCTCAAAATTGAAGAAAACAAATCCCTTAATTTCTCCTTGCTCGTCAACATCCTTCCCCTGAGGCTTAGGCAAAATGTTTCAAAGGAAGCATTTGAAGGGATTATTTCTTTACAGCTGCTGGTAAGGGTCTGGGAGGGGAAGAGATTAAGTGACACAACCTCTCACCTCCTAAGGTTCAACAATTTGGGGAAGAGCCATACAAATCACTTGAACTCCAGAGACCTTTTTATTAAAAAAAAAGGTATTCTATTTAAAAGTTGATTATCCTGAACACCTCTCAGTTGTCTCAAGAAAATTACAAGCGGGAAATGAGTCCCCTGAGCAAATTGACCTGCTTGTTTGGTAATACCACCATGCATGCTTGCCATGCTGTTTTGCTGAGTTCTTCTGTACCTTTTTTTAGCCAGAAGTAACAGCCTGTAAGGGAGTCTGGAAGGAAATGGCAGTAGTGACCAAGGGAAGAACATGTGGGTGCAGTATGTGATAACTCCTTGTGAACCTGTGTGAACAGGTGAGTTTCAAAATTCCTATGGCAAGTTGGTGGGACAGAAAGTGGCCGAAGGGTCAGATGGCTACTGCCCTCCTGTGCTCCTGCAACCCAGCGGTGGCTGCAACCTGTCCTCCCCCAGGGCCACGGGCAGCCTCTGCTCCCTGCCTGCTATGGACGTGTCTGGCCAACACCTGGACTTGGATGCTGCTGCACTGAGGTGGTCTTCCTTGTATCTCCTACGTACTGTGCTGATTTGTTGTTTATCTATCTTTATGATTAAAAAATAAAAACATTTCTCACAGCTAATGAGAACAGACACGATCTCTCTCCCCTTTGCAGACCACACATGAGTTTGGACCTGAAATTGTTCAGCACAGATACCTTGTGATTCACACAGGAGGATATTCCCAGGATCTAATACTTGTGTATGGCTTTACAGGAGTAAGTATTACCAACATTTACCTAGACTGAGCTGGTTTTGACCCATCACATCTGCAAGCTCTCTGCCATCACTGTCGTGGTTCTCACCTCCCTTTGTGGCGAAGGTTCCTTTGTCCCCATGGTGGGGGCTCTTGGACAACCTGGCTAATTGCCTTTGATGTGTAACCCTGCCACCTGCAAGGTAAGAGGAAGGTGCAGCCTGATATTTATTTCGCAGGAGACAGAATGCTTTTTTTTTTTGTTTTATCTCTTTCCAGACAGTTGGCTCAGTTTAATGGACTGTCTTTCAGCCTGTGCATAATTCTTCTCCAAATTAAATTCTCTTAGAAGCCCAACATAATACAGACCGTGTTGTCAGCTCATTACTTTTACATCCTTTCTTGTTCTGTTTATGTGAGCAGAGGTTTAATTAACTATAATCTACTGTGTAGGCAAGAGGAAAAAAACCCCACTCTACTTGAAGGTATGTATTTATGTTCTATTATATTTTTGAACATTTGGGGGGGGTGGAAAGGCGTTAACCTTTTTGTCTATGCACAAGCCTGGTTGCTTTAGATTTCTGTGTAAAAGCTCAGGGAAGTCTAAGGCATCCATGCTTGTCTGTCACCCTCTTAGTCACCCTCATCAGCCTCTTACCCTGTAGTGGACTGGACTTAAATCTAAAAGAGGAAGTGGAGCCTTTGCTGCCTGCAGCCTCTCTCTCTGTGGTTCATCACACTAGCAGCCTGTGCACAGCAGTGCAGGTGCAGCCCTGCTGAGCCCCAGCCCCTGGTGTGTGCTCTCTCCATGGGGCAAACTGCTGGTGCTTCCTCCGGAGGAACACAGGCTCAGGGAGAGGCAGCAAGGACTGGCTCTCATCCCTCTGTTCATCCCCAAGGCAGTTAAAGAGCCCAGCTGCTCCCTTCTATGTACATCTTCTGTGTCTGTGAGGTCATTTGTCTTTGTCTATGATGGCAAAAAGTACAGAAATCCCAGCTAGTAAAATGAGGTTTCCAGAGGCCCTGTTTTGATTTCTCAAACTAGAGTTTAGCCCACAGCAGAGGCTTTCCCGGTGACAAGTTTATAAAACAGATGCTTTCCTGATGAACATTTATAAAACGATGGATTTCATGCACAAATTATGCTTGTACCTGGAGAACCTTGAGTGCCCAAACAATCCCACACACTTGGGCAGAAGAGGATGTAGCAGAAGGTGCTAATTTTTGCACAAATGCCAGGGTTAGCTGTCAGATTAGAGTGCGATTACATAGGGGCTGACACTTGTAACTCCAGCTAAATTTAGATCTCACCAGCCAGCTTCGAATTCCCTTAGACATTCACAGGTTCCATTCAGAAGATAACAGGAAGCAAAATTAGCATTCGTTATTATTAGATTCAAAGATCAAATTAAGCAATTAAGCTAAATTTAGAGAAATTGTCCCTGCACATCTTTTGCCATTGTGCAGCACTGTTCCTGTTTCACATGCAAAGGAGGGCTGTGATTTTAAAAAGTTGGCTTTTCCACTGTATCAGATATTGGAAGGAAAGCTATTCCCTGTCCCAGCTCTGCCCAACGAGCATCAAAGACTCTCTCATGCTGGCAGGGGTGGCCCTTTCACAGGCTCTGCTGGCAGAATAAGGTTACCAGCCGGTGGGGCAGGTGTGGTCCTGGGGAGAGCTCCAAAAAAACTCTTCCTGAAACGTGCTGGTTTGTAGCTGAAGCCATCTGATTTACATATAAAGCTATGCCATATATTTGAGGATCTTTGTTGTATTGGTCGAATCCCAATCAGGTTATGCCACTAAGATCACAGTAACTTGATAAATGATTTCCCACAGTTCCCAGTGTCAAAGTATCTGAGATATTACAAGTATCTATTAAAAATCACTTTAAGATTCTGACTCAGCCCATCTCAGAGTTTTGTTGCCATATGCCCAAATAACAATAAACTACTGGCTTCTGTGTTGAGGGCAAATCATCCTGCTGCCACACTTAGCCAAACTCTTGCCTGATGAAGCCCCTTGGGTGCCTAATTTCTTTTGACTCATCTCACCATAATTGCCAGAATCACAGAATTGTAGGGGTTGGAAGGGACCCCCAGAGCTTATCAAGTCCACCCTCCTAGCACCCCAAAGAAGGTTCACTTGAACAGGTTACATAGGTCGGCATCCAGACTGGGCTTGAATATCTACAGAGAAGGAGACTCCACACCCCCCTGGGCAGCCTGTTCTGGTCACCCTCTGTCACCCTCACCGTGAAACAGGCTTCAGCTTGTCAATACCAATGTATGTGCGTAAACATGACTCTTGCAGAGCAAACAGGGGACACCTACCAGTACTGTGGCTGCAGCTACAGAGATTGTCTGGCTCTCAATGTGCTTCGTTATGGTTTTCCAAACAGGCAAAATTGGTTAGATGTGACCTGGTAGGATTTGATTCACAACTGCTGAGACTGTCTTTCAGGTGGCTAGAGGGTCTGTTGGAGATAATTCCCCAGGAAGTCCAAGAGATGCTGATTGAAAGAATCATGGCCAAGGAAACATGTTGGAAAGACCTTTGGATAACATATGGTCTCTAAGTTTTTTGCTTGAAAGCAAGCCTGGCTGCAGCCACAGACATGAGGAGCTGCACGTGTTGCTTTGCACTCTCATCCTTTTTCCCCTGGGGAGCAGTGGCAGTGTTCACCATAAACAGGCCAAGTGATTGACTCATCAGGAGCTATTTCTAATAAATGTCCTCTCTTCCCACCCATAACTGCTGACAAGGTGTCACCTTTTTCCTCATGGCTCAGGTTTTTTTCAGAGACTCTTCTGCAAATTATTACCACCTTGTGGGTTGAATGGGAGCCCTGAACATTTACACTTCAAAAGCTGGAGGTCAGTTACATGTGGTGGGTGGACTTCCCTGTTCCCTGCCGTGGGAAGGTGACCCTCACAGGGTGCCACTGCACGTCTTCTGCTGTGGGGACTGACACTGGGCTTTCTATTCATGCTTCCCAGTTTGAGATGTTCACCCTCCAAATGGCTGCAGGATTGGATGTGATGGTTCTCATATTTACAGAACGCGGCTGCACGCCCCAATGAACAGAACTCTCTTTCATGCCAATGAGCACCAGTGAGCTTGAAGCCAATCTTTTCAGTATGAGAGACTATTCATGCAGCTACTTTCTGGCATTCCTTTTGCTCTAATTACAGCTACTTCCTCCTCCCCTCCCCTTGCTTCATTAATGAACGAAGACACTCAAGCCTCAATTCACAAAGGCATTTAGGCATCCCAACTCCTGCTGAAATCCCTGGTGAATCTGAGCATTAGACACTCCTCAACTCGCCTCTTGCTCATGAAGTAACACTGGGGACTTGTGTGGTATTGCTCCTGAGTTATACCAGGCTTGGGTGGGTGAAGAATCAGGGAGGGAGAGGAAGGATATTTCAGCCACTGAAAGCCTAACTGGGAGGTTGATGGTACACGTGCTATTTCCCAGCTCTGCATCTGACATTGTGAATGACCTTGAATAAATTGCATCCCTCCTTCTGTGTTTCCAGCTAGCATGTCTCTGCCTTGCAGGTCTGGGAGGCTCCACGCTTTCATGTTCATAGGTAGGCTAGTCTGGGCTTTCCCAAGGGGACTTGATGTTTATGTCCCTTTTGAGGCTCTTGCTTCCTTAGTCTCTTTGAAATGCCAATTTTAGAGATTACTGTAAGGAAACAGCAATAAGATCCAGAGCAGGAAGGAAGAGCCTGTCACTCTACTCAGTGTTCCATTTTGAAAAAGAGTGAAGAGGACAGCATACAGAGAAAAAATCACAGGCAAAGTTAATTGCTTTATGTTTATACTGGAGGATCCCAAGTGTCCCCTCAAGAGTCGCTGTGCATCCTCCCACATCTGTTCACAGCCAGGGCTGTGGTCCCCCAGCACTGAGTGACAACTCTGGGTGCACAATGCATCGGCACCTGTAGGCAGAACCTGTTGACTGTTTACTGCTATGTGTTTCTTGTTGTGTCTCAGCTTCTTAAGGGCAATATGGCTCACCAGTAAAACTGTGCTTCAGCTGAAACTGCTGAGGAGTTGAGCTGATCCTCCTCTTCAAGTCACTGTTGTCCCCCACACTGAGGGGAGTGCTTCAGATACACTGTGGTATATGGACCAACTAATATTTATTGTTCCTTTCATGCCCTCAATCGCTCTGTTAGGTTGTCTAATGCTACATAGTCATTAAGTCACAGGGGGAGGGTTTTTTTAAAATTTTTCTTTTGCTCCCTTCATGATTTTGGCTTACAGTCATCAGAAACTGTGTCCAGCATCACTTTGCTGGAGAACGTGACTTCAAAATAGAGAGGAAGCATTGCTTACACACAGCTTGGAAGTGCTACTCTCACTTAGTCTAGGAGTACACCAAAAAAATGTTAAGAAAACAAACTTCTAATATTTTTCTTTGATGTGCATCCTCTATTTTCTTTAGCTGCTTGAGCTTAAGTTTTACTTTCTTGTCCTTGTAATGTCATAATCTGCTTGTTCTGCAGTCTCCCAAAACAGGCAATTGTCTCATACCAGATACAGAAAGAAAGAAGAGGGTAGCCTAGAAGTCATATAGCACCAAAGTGCAAGTTTGGGTTGCAGTCAGACCCGAATTCTTACAAAAGCCTAACACAAATGTGACTCATGCCCTGGCACGGTGAAGGAGAAGATGCTGGTCCTGGCGATGCTCCTGGTAATGCTCAGCTGACTGCAGCGCTTGGCTCAGCCGAGCAGGAGGGCCAGGCTGTCACAGACCTGCAGGAGGTGCTCACAGTCTTGCAAGAACAAGTCATAAATTTCAACCCGATGAGGTTTTTGAGCAGCCACACAAGACAAGGGATGAATTACTGAACCCATTCATGCTTAGTGAGTTATTAAGTGTAAGGCCAAAGACTGCAAGTGCTCTCTACGCAGCAATGTCTGAGTTAATAAACCATCACTCAGCCCCTGCAGAATCTGACTGCAGCACTGAATTGTTATTATGAAATGTGGGGGTTTTAATAGTCGTATTTGTTCGTTAAGGGAAGATGTTCAGAAGTTCTGTGCAGTGCATTAACCCATGTCACATTCGTCTCTCCTGGTACCCATTAGTGAGGTGTGCTCCCCTCATTTCAGCTGCCTGGTTTTACAGCAGGGGATGGTGTTCCTTTGAAGAGACCATGCTGCAGTGCATTCAAAAGGTTTGTTGCCTTCTGCACAGCGAGCCTGGTGAAAGCCATCTAGGAGCAGAGCAATCAAACAGGAAAGGGGATGTTGCAAGCAACATTATTGCTTCTTAAAAATATTTTAAATTGGTAGCAAAACTAAGCACACCTAAGTGTATCCCCAGTACCTAAAGGAACCTACAGGAAAGCTGGAGAGGTTACAAGGGCAGGGAGGGACAGGACAAGGGGGAATGGCTTTAAACTAATAGAGGGTAGGTTTAGATTAGATGTAAGGAAAAAATCCTTCCCAGGGAGGGTGGGGAGGCCCTGGCATAGTGTGCCCAGAAAAGTTGTGGCTGCCCCTGGATCCCTGACAGGATTCAAGACCAGGCCTGGATGGGGCTTTGGGCACCCTGGACTGGTGGGGGGTGTCCCTGCCTATGGCAGGGGGACACTGCGGGGAGCTTTATGGTCCCTTCCAACCCAAACCATCCTACGAGTCTATAAAATACCTTTGAGCATTTGGAGTCAGAATTTTAGATGTGAAGACCTATGCAAAGGAGCTGTGAACTTTGATAGGAATAGCACTGGAATACCAGCAGTGAATATACAGCAGAAGTTCTTCAGGTAGAGTATGAATCTTGCTACAACCTGAGATGTTGTGCATTCATCATTTTTATGATTATACAAAAATAATGGAAGAAATGAATAATGATCAGAGGAACATAAAGTTATAGTATAATTGAGGTGGGAAGTGACAACAGGAGGTCTTTATCCCAACCTCCTACCCAACACAACAAAGCCAGAACAGGTAGTCCAGATCATTATCCTGTTGGGTCTTGAAAACTTCCAAGGACAGAGACTGTACAACCTCCCTGGGCAGGTTGCTGCAATGTTTGACTGTCCCCACAGGGGCAATTTTTTTCATTATATACAGTGTGAACTACTAATGTTCTGTGACTCTCTGTGATTCTCTGATACCATTTCAATTTTCACCCTTTCTGTCTCTTGTCCTACCACCATTTGCTGCTGTGAAGAGTGTGGCCTGTCTTCTCAATTACTTCCTCACAGGTTGCACAGGGGCATCTCCTAGATCCACTAAAGCCTCCACCTCTCCCAGTTGAACAAATCCTGGGCCCCCCATGTATGTATATGGGACCTTATAAGTGTATGTTAGGGGGAAGGTGGAATGCATCTTGATGCCCTCAAAACCTTCTGAAAAAGAGAATGAAAACCTGTTACTGTGGTTTCACATTATAACTCATAGCAATTAAAAAATGAAATTAGCACAAAATAACCACAGACAAAATATGGTAATTAATGTCAATTACCCTGGTTGCTATAGAAACATGACTGAAATAAGCAGAAGTTACTGATAAGTTCAAGGTGAACCACAAATGTAAGTGGCTGGCATGGTCTTTTTTCTCTAGCTGATTAGGACTTCAGCTCTTCTGGCTGACAACCAGTTATCGATAGAACTTAATCCATTTAATAATCCCATAATCACTTTAATCCAGTTGGCTCATAGTATTTTGCAATTGGTTGCTCTAACTGATTAACAACTGTCTTTTAAGAAAAAAATAAAAGCTATCTGTGCCCTGCACATGCAGCAGCATTTAGCAAAGAACTGGTTCCTAAAGGGAAGATTGCATGTGTAGAAAAACCTCTGTAAATTTTAAATGCATAACTCTAGGGCACAAAGGGCTTTTAAAAGTCTTTGATTTCATTAACAGGCACCAGTATCTCTTTAGTTTTTGTAAAATATAATTAGGAGCATGCAAAGGAAAGTTGTGAAAGGACAACCCCTTTATCAGGTATCTTCAGATGCAAATGTTCAGTGAGGGCATCAGTTTGTGAGCACTGAAGGTTCCTTGACTCAAGGTGCCTTAGAGGTCAAAGATGTACAAGACACTGAATTTGTCCCTGTTCTGACCCTATTTTGCTAAGAGATGCTGAAATTGTTGACTGATCATTTTGTGGCAAATATTTTCAGAAGTGTTTTCTTCTGGTTTGGAATGACACACAGCTATTTGCAAGATCTATTGTAAACTGTAAATTCCTCCCTGCCCCCTCCACCCCCACCCCCAGGCACTACTTTGGGAAATTTCATTTGAAACACAGTTTATGGCTCAGATGGAAGACAAAGATGTTTTTAATTCATTCTATTTTTACTTGGCATTTCCATGCAGTACCAGTACTGAAAGAAGGGGCAACACATAATGGGACATTTCAGGTTTACTGAGGCATCATTTCCAAATGAAAAACAGTTTAGATGCAAATATGCTGACCAGGTCTGTAATGACTTAATTTGACAAACACTTTGAAATCCACTAGTGAAAAAGACCATTTTATATAAGATCAGGATTAATTATTACAATGATTATTTTGTTGCTTAGCTCCTACATTTTTGTGGTCCTCTTAACTCAGGATTTATTGTGTTGTGATTTATGAGCCTCAGGATCAGTTATAAATACTGTCTAGCCAGTGATTCTTCTACGTCTGTGCAACACTCAGGAACTCAGAAGTAGCAGTCCTAAGAGTTTTGATTAACTACCCTTTGGCAGTTTGTGAGGCTGAACTTGTTAAAAGTTTTAAAGGAAAGGATTTCAAATAGATTTTTCTGGATTTGGGCTCTACCTCATCATTTGAACTTGCCTAAGACAACTGGCATGAAGGGCAGTACAGAAAGATAGCAGGTCGGATTGGATTTGTCAGCTGAGATCTCCTCAGCCATCACCTATAGTACCTGGGAAGACTAATCAGCTTGGGGCACATTTCCTCACTTATTTGAGGTGTTTTCACAGACCACAGAAATCTTTTAGCCATCCTGTACCTAGGGGAGCTTTTGCCTGCCGACACTTCTCTCAGTTGACAGTCACAAGGAAATTAAATACTGGCTGAGGTTGTAGTGCCCACAGGAACGAATACAGGGACTATCTCTGCTTATTGGACTCAACTCCACAAGTTACACAGGCTCTCTCAGGGTGGAACAAATAGAAAATAATAAAGACAACACAGATCGATGACTGACTTGTGTTTACAGCTGTAGGGAGTTTTTGTATTTCATTAAGTTTCCAGCTGAAGTTTTGTCTGAGTCAAACTTAAGATGTGAATGACTCAAGATAGGGTTTCATCTCTGGATGGAAACTTGTATCTGGAAGTTAGTTCCAAGCCCTGAATGATGCTGTGCTCACTCTTTAAGTGAGGTAAAGTTCATCTCCACTTTCAAATTAAGGTCTTCATTAGCTGTAGTCTAGCCTAGAGGCAGGATAAGAGAGTCTCCAGAGGCAACATAGCATGGAGGACAAATTATTTCAGGTCAGATTTAAGCAGAATACAGTTTGAGATTTGGGGGATTTATTTTTTTTAATTGTTTTTTGCAGGGATGGGGAGAGGAACATTTAAGGAAACTAATCATTTTTTGGTAGACCACCAGAAAACAAACCCAGAATTGCAAATGTTTTGGTTTAATGAGAGCACTTCATCAAACTTAAAACTTGAGTGTGTTTTTCTTTGCTTCATTATTTAAGCCTTTTTAAAACTTTGTGAAATCTGTGCCAGTTTTATTTTTAGGAGCCCAAGAAAAAATAAGCATTTTTGAAAAAAACCCAAAGCTTTCTTTTTATATTTTTCCACTTCTACAGCAAAAATGTTTGCCAAAAAAAAAAAAGTTCACATGAGCAGCTTCCTCCTAGAAATTAATTTTCTACAAAATTTCTATTTGATAAATGTGGTGATTTGACCCTGGTTGGAGGCCAGACACCCACAGAAGTCACTCTGTCACTCCCCTTTTCAGTTGGACAGGGTAGAAAATACCTGTAGAGAGGCTCAGGAGTGAAGATAAGGAGAGGGAGAGATCATTCTGCAATTAGCATCACCAGCAAAATTGACTCAACAGAGAATAAAGAAGTGTCTCTCATTTATGACCCTGCCCTGCACCCCCAGTGACACCAGAGTTGGGTGATGAGAAGATCTTAAAGCACCCTCCCACCCCCTCCTTTTCAGCAGACTTCACTTTAGTCATGATTTAGTCATGTGGCACGAGTAGGGGCAGGGACTGGGGGACTGGGGGTTTTGGTCAGTTCCTCATGAGTTGTTTCCCTTCTTGGCTAGGACACACACACACACACACACACATTCCTCACACCCTTCCCCTGCTGCACCGTGGGGTCCCACCCACGGCAGACAGTCCTCCACGAACTCCTCCGGTGTGAGTCCTTTCCCATGGGGCTTCCCAGCTGGCCCAACATGGGTCACTTCCAGGGGGTGCAGTCATCAATCACAGAATGTCTCTCAGGCCCAGATTGCTCCAGCCTGGTCCCCCACGGAGTCACAAGTCTCCCCCACGGCAGCAAACCTGCTCCGTCATGGATCTTTCTCTCACTCATCTCTATGTTTGTGTCTCTGTCTCTCTCCACAGGCTGCAAGTGCTGGCAGAGGCTTGCTCCAATGTGGGTCACAGCATCTTCTGTATGTCTCCACCCACTCCACCATGGGTTTCTCCATGGGCTGCAGGGGAATCTTCCTCCTTGGCACCTGAAGCACCTCATCCTCCCCCCTGCCCCCTCCTTCCCTGGCCTTGGTGTCTCCACAGCTCCTTACATCTTCTCACTCCCTTCTCTGGGGGCAAAAAGCAGCTGCTTGTGTTGTTTTTTTCTCCTCACTGTGATTCCCAGAGGTACTGTGACCATCACTGATAGGCTTGGCCTCGGTCAGCAAGACTCTGGCCTTGAGCTGTCTGGTGTTTGCTCTGTGGGGCCTGCAGAGAGCTTCTCGCTGCTTCTTGCAGAAGCCACCCCTGCAGCCCCCCAACCACCAGAACCCAGCCACACAAAACAACAACAATCAATTAATCCAATTATTGAAAAAAAAAGCCTTTTCATAGAGTTAACAGCTTAACTTTGTGCTGTCACTTCTTTGCATCTATTGCTATTCACAGCAAATCACAACAGAGGAGCTACAAGTTGATTTTTCCATGTAATACGAGGTCGAATGGGAGTACATGCCTTTCACCACTGATGAAGCTCTGTCCCATATCTCACTTCCCATAGTTAAGACTTACATATAATTTGTGTTAGTTCCCACAAATCAAAAGCAATGGATTTTTCCTCTGTTCTACTTGTAATGAACATTTTCTGTTTCTCCTTCAGGGGAATTATGTATGAGAATTAATGGGGCTGTAAGTCCATAAAGTAAAGTACATTTTTTGAAGTGGGTTACTTGCACCTTGGTTAGTATCACATATTATTTTATAGATGCAATGAAGAGAGAAAAAGCTCCTAGCCAGTGCTCAGAGTACTTCCAGTCTATTGTTGAGACTGGTTTAAGATGGTGTTTTATTTGATGTATTTGCAAAATAATGAAAAATAAAAGAGGAAACTGTTACATGTTATTTAATACGGGTATGGAAAGGAAAGGACTTGCTTTCAGTGGGGTTTATATGAAGACTGGAAGGAAAGGTTGTTTAGAGAAGGAAAGGATGAATATGTGAGTGTGGAAATAGGAATGTCTAAGAGGGAAATGAACTTTAAGAACTTTAGGAACCACCAGTGCATCATTTATAGATGTGAAAGGTAGGGCAAGCGATTTGGCACCAGTCTATTCTGGATAAGCAAGGAAAGTTTTGAAGAAAATATTTTTCCTCCTGTGAAGGCAGAAGAAGGTTCTGCATGGGTTGTGCCACAGTGGCAACAGTTGAGACTGCAAAAGGGGATAGGCAACTAGCTGGCCAGGCAACTCCAACACTGTGCAACACAACTCAATCACTGCACAAGTCTCTTGGTTTACAAGCTCTGCCTGAGAATTTGTGCTGAAGCCAGAGACTATGCTTGCAGGTTTATGCCAGTACCCAGAAGGAGCAAGAACTTAATTTTCTTCCTGTGTGCACTCCTATGTCTGATTAAAATACCTGGCAAGGAGCATTTAGGTTTTTAATTCCTTCATAGAGAAAGTATCACCTCTAAATTAATTTTGGTCTTTCTGATATGTCCTTATCCATTTGGCTGATTTTTCCCTCCTGCAGCTGATTGATAGCAGTTTTTATATGAAGATTATAGAGTGACTTTTCCTAGTCAGGAGGATGAGATTGTTCTGAAGTTGGGTCACTTTTGTTTGATACTCATTAATTCCTCTCCTCAAAACCAGTGATATCCTCATGAAGAAACACTGGAAGCATCCCACAGGCATAACTTGTCAGAGAGTTTGTATTCTGCTTGCTAGCAGTTATTAACACCCAAAACCAACTTTTGCATGTGGGAAGCACAAGGCAGCAACTCTTTGCCCATGCAATTACTGTGATTGTCTACACAAATCAAGTGGGTTTGTATGCAAATGGCCAGTAAGCATCTAGAGAATGCAATGGCTTGAATTTCAATTTACCATGAATAGTTGCATATGGAAACATATGTAAAAATGTGTATGTGTATTAATATCTGACAAATCATCAGCATCCCTTTCAAGCAGTTTTTTGGCTCATGGCAGTTCAATACTCGTCTGTGTGCTATATGTAACCCCTCACAAGTGAATAGGGGCTCTTCCTAAAGCAATGATTACTGTTAACTCCCAGCCACTATAATGCTTCCAGATATGCTAGGAAGCTTATTTCCAATAATTAGTAATTAGCAGTAACTATTTTATGGAGCAGAAAAGAGTTGATTACAGTTGTTTTATCAGCTGGCATAATAATAGGAAAAAATCTTGTTTTGGAGAGGGGAGAAAAAGGGACCATTTCAGAAAGTTGGCTCTCACTTGCCAGCTGCCCATCACGGAACCCACAGCTTCAGGGATCAGGAATTATTGATTTTGAGGGGATTAACTCTCAGCTACAGACAGTTCAGTTTCAGGGCATCATTTGTAAGCTGAGCTGTAGCCATAAACCAGCTGGCACTGGAGGCCTGATCCAAAACTCCCTCAAATGATTTGGACAGCAATTTCAGGGACACCTTTGGGTTAATAAGTCCCCAGCTTGAGAGGAGTCTCAGTTCTCAGAGCATCTGGCACCAGGGAGAAGCCCATTTACAGACAATTTCTTCAAGACAGAAGGAAAGTGGTTTCTGAAATGAGGAACAGGTTTCTTCCATGAAAGTGAGCTGTGAGGATTGCACCTGGCACACATCAATTCCTGCACAGCCTCCAGTGCCTTTCGAGCTAGCTGAGGAAGTACAAACAGGTAAACATCGTCTCTGCTGACACCAGGCTCTCCCTTCTAATGCTCACTGAGTTAATTAATTTTTGCTCAATTTGATTTGACATTCAGATCTGTGATATGTTTATCCTTCTAATGGGCACTTCTCCCTAATCCTGGCTTCCTCTGAAAGGTTTAACAAATGACAGGGACTTTTTTGGGTGGGTAATGAGCCTTTAATTTTGTACTTATTTATTCATTAAGCTTCGGTATTATCCAGAAAATAACAAATTGAAAGACTGTGTATTTAGTCTGTGTTCTTTAAAAAACAAAAACAAAACCAAAACCCAAACCAAGTCTCTTACAGCCACAGGTCTATTGCTGCTTTTGTGCAAGTTAGGCCTAAGGTATCTCAAGAATTACATCTGTTACTCTGCAACTAAGGCATATAGCATCAGTCCATCATATGTATTCCAAGTAAAAGAGCTACATAAACTATCCATCAGATAAAAATAGCAAAACAGTCAAGAAAAACAACTCTGCTTTGGAAATTCTGTACAGGTTGTGAAAAACATCATGGCGATGGACCCTAAGAACCACCCACAGACCCATATCCACAGGGAATGTATGACATTCCCTAGAACAATTAACAGTCACAACATTATGGTCCTTCCCATTACTGTCAGCCATGCCTGAGCCACCCGCAAGGTAAAATTATAGGGTTAAGATCAGAAGTGTGTATCAGCTGATTAACTGAGAGTGCCCCAAGAGCTGTGCTACACAGCAGGGGAGCATGTGTTTCACTGGGCACAAAGCAGTGAAGCACATCAGGGTCAGACCTTCACATACACATGCACACACAGTCTTAGACAGACACACAGCACAATGGTATTGAAAGAACTAGGCAGCACAGCACTGCTGCTGATGACTGGGGGAGAATGTCTTGGAAAGTTGGGAAAATCAAGGTGCTTTGAAATGCAAGGATAAAGGAGCAAACAGAGTCCCCTTACTGCCTTTGCCATGTGCAGAACATCAAACTGTAAAGCCTGGAGCACTGGTTTGGGCCCTCCAGATATCTGCAGGGTACTCAGACCTGTTCCTCTTTGAATTTCATTTTTACTCACATGTTTGTTCACCTGTGCCTGTTTTGCACTGTTGGTGCCTCTCTGGCAGTTCCCTATGCAGGCTACCATGTGAAAATCAGGATGAGAAGAGTAAAAAGAGAGAGAGGAAGTGAAGGGAGGGAGGAGGAGCTGCAGACTTGCTGTCTGCCAGTATTCATTGCAACAAGGGGGTTGTGTTGAAGGGTGACTCCAGAAAATCCTTTTTTACCTGGGACCTGCAGAAGACCCAGTGTATAGGGAAGCCACAGACTAATAGAATCATAGAATGCTTTGGGTTGGAAGGGACATCTTGTTCCAACCCCTCTGCCATGGGTAGCAACACCCTCCACTAGCCCAGGGTGCTCAAAGCCCCATCCAACCTCGCCTTGAACCCTGTCAGGGATGCAGGGGCAGCCCCAGCTTCTCTGGGCACCCTGTGCTAGGGCCACAGAGTGAAGGATTTCTTCATGAAAGAACCTATCCTCTATTAGTTAAAGCCATTCTCCCTTGTCCTGTCACTCCTTGTCCTTGTCACCAGTCCCTCTCCAGCTTTCCTGTTGGTCCCTTTAGGTACTGGAAGGGGCTCTGAGGTCTCCCTGGAACCTTCTCAAGGCTGAACAACCCCAAGTCTTGCAGCCTGTCTTCGTAGCAGAGGTGCTCCAGCTCTCTTATGATCAGGACCCAGGACCACCAGCACAACACCACCTCACCTGCTGGTAGGTCATGATGATCCATGGCCCTGGACAGTATTTAATGCTGTCTTTACCACCTTGGTAGTACCTTATCCTTGTGCCTCACTGCCTTCTCGCTGTTTAAATCCAGCCAGGAACAGCACTGCCTGATGTACCATTTGTTCATCAATAACAGATGCCTTTTTAGTTCAAAAGCCTGATTGTTTACTGCAGCATTTCACAATTTCCCTCATCATTGTGTTGCCTGGAAATTAGGCTGTGCTGCATAGCAGGAAGCCGAATGCATCTGCCCTGCTGTTACTACAAGAGCCCACCCACACAGCATGTAAGAGCCCCAACACACGCTCTGATGGGAATAAATCCAGGAGATTTAGCAAGATGGTGGAGGACGAAAGGCAAAGTGACCTGGAAAAGGGGAGGCTCTGTGGGGTCCTTTTGGCCAAGCAGACCTGGCAGGTGAACAGCAGTTGGTTCAGGGCTGCACATTGCTGGTTCCCTGCGGTGCCCCTCACAGAGCAGCCCCGATCTGAGCATACAGGCAGTTGTTTTAATCTCAATGCAAAACTCATGATGGAAACTAGCTAGGAGATGTTGCCTTTTACACATTGCCCTCAGCCCAGGCTCTCCAACCCTTTCACTGATTAATAGCCAGTTACTAAACTCCAGTGATGACTCTTTGCCATGTGTCTTGGCCTCTCAGCTCCTGGTGCCTCACCCACACCTTGACTTCATCTTGTTTTCATGACCTGTTTAGCAGGGTGCATCAGGCCACACAATGGGCACAGGAAGAGCTGACCTGACTCCAGGCTCATCACCCCATCTGGCAAGGTAACCAGCTTCTGGCTGGGACAGTGGCTTCTTCCTGCAGTCTGGGCCTCTGTAAAAGGTTTTGTGAGACTGGCAGCAATGGGCAGGCCAGGTTATAGGGTACAGACACCAGTTATAGGATAGAGTCACCATGGAGTTTCATGCAAGCCTTTGCTCACACAATAAAACAAGCTGGAGTTGTCTTGTCCCACGTCACTTCCAGATCATCTTGGTCCATCAGTAACTGGTTCCTTTAGCACAGCATGGGAAAACTTTGGACACTGATCAGCTCTTCAAGGGTCTTCTCCCTGCTGCCTGCTTACTGCTTCTACTTGCTACTCTCCCACACACATGGCGAGCTTCTTCAGATGGTGTCAAGCACTCAAGTTTTCTCCATCACTCCCAAGGGACACCTCTTGGGCTCCCTGATTTGACTTTTAATCATGCACGTCATGCATCTGTGTGTTGGTGCCAGCTCCTCCAGCTTCTTTCTGTGCAGAAATGCAATTACTTTGGGAGTTTTTTGGTGAAAAACCCTGCTCCAGCCTCCATTCTCAGCCCACACAATGCAGGACACAACCTTCCAGTGCATCAGTACCTCCTCCTGTGAGTACCACAGCACTGTGCAAGCTGCCTAAGGAAGCATCAGGAAAGCATAGCTGCGCTCACCCAGTGTGGCACAAAATAATAAAGGGGGAAAAAAGATGCAGTCTGAATATTATGCCTGAATTTTCTATTATTACTATATCACTGTGTCAAAATTGAAAGCAATGTAAGATTTCTCAAGAGGGGCCATCCATAATGCATTGCAGAGCTGTGTGTAGGTGTTTTATGAAATGTATTTTATTCAAACCAGTATATACAACACTAACATTATTGAAAGAAATTGAAGGCCCAGTCTTCTCTCCTTAAAATATTCATTATTCACGTTATAGTCCTTTAACAAAAACTAAAGCCAAATACATATTCAATTTAGGGTTTTTTCCATTCAAACTTACCTGCTATTCATCTCTGGTGTCCAATGGAGATGAAATGTCCTCTTATTATTCCTGTATTAGCTTCTGACAGTTCAATTTCTCTGAGTGCTGTGTTTGAGACAACCCTTAACAAATAGCCACACAGGTAATTGCTCTGATCCAAATTTCTTGCCAAATCTTTTAGATCTGATGTAGATCGCAGGCAGTAGGATGTTGACACATTCTGATTCAGCCCTGGCAGCTGCCTCTGTGAGGCTTTTTCTTCTGATAAATATTATTAGAATGGCTTTCAACATATGCAGTTTCATTCCCTCCTTCCGAATAAGACCTTGCAAAGGTATTGTGCCAGAAATGGCCCACAACTTTGCTTCTGTCTTCATTTTGCATTCACAGAAATTATGAGGGCATCTGGTGGTTTGAAATTTCTATTTCTTTTTGGGTAACTTCTTGGAAGAGAGATCATCTCACCAGTTCATAAAACTTACTAGCACCCTGCACACCTAACGATTGCTGTTCAAAATACATTGTAAGACGGCTTCATCTCCCACCAGTTCAAGGTTATCCTCCACAGTGTGCTTTTCCTGATGAGATTTAAGGGACTCACCTGACAAAGTTCCCTTTTGGAACTCTTGTTTCTTGCATTACCTGATTTTTGCCTCGCATGTGTATTTCAGCCATAGCTTCTTCTCTAGTTATATCTGTTAAGAGCAGCAGTTTGAGGTGCTTAGCAAGATCAGGAGTCTCTTGAGCAAAGCATTGTGTGTTCAGACAGCAAAAGCTCTGTGCCTTTCACCTGGCTACAGCCTGAAAAAGAAAAAGAAGTTCAACAGGAGAGAAAGGAAACTTCACAGTTTTAGAGGGGGGAAACTGAGGCAGGGAGATACTAAGGACTATGGTTCTCAAATCACATTTAGAAGTTTAAGCTGCCTAATTATTTTTTTTTACTGATGTCTAAATTCTTTTCAGGATCTAGGACTCTGATGGCCCAGCTTTCCCAGAAAGCCTGTAGAGGAGGTGTGGAGTGACACAGCTCATCCTCAGTTTTAATCACAGGCTCATTAACCCTGCTGCAGACTGCCCTAATTTTGCTTTGTCCCCCCCAGCGGGATTTTGTGTTCCAGAAGATTTTGCCTCTGATGAGTTACTATTGATTTTTTCCAGACTGCTATTAATCTTTCAAGCACGTTCAAAATAGAATAAAAAAACCCCTCTGGATTATAAACATATGTCCATACCTTTGTTCCACTGAAACCTGAGCTGAAAATGCTCAAAACCCCCTCCCTCACCTTTCCCTTTACTGAGTGTACTTACATCTACCAAACAAATGCAACAAACTTTCTGGTGGCAAGAGCTTAATGACAAAGTCTGCAAGGAAAAACAGGCTCCTGACCTGCCATAGCTCCTGGGTTTTGCATGGGAGTGGTGATCCTCTGTGCCAAACTGAAAGTGTCTTTAGTTCTAATGGTAAATGATAGAGAGCTGGCTGAGATCAAAGAAAAAAACAAACCCCCTTTTCCACTGGGAACGTGTATATATCTGTGGAACTTACCACATCTGTAGCACTTACCCTTGGTCCCTGGAGAGAGCAACTGATGCATGCCCCAGAGCATGGCTGAGGAAGACCTACCTCTCTTTGCTTTCTGAAAGGCTGTTCCTTGGCACATACACAGTTGCAGCTCAGATTTGCTCATCCGCCCGAAGCCAAGAACTAGCTTGCATTTCCTCCCTGTTCTAGTCCAAACACAAGCAGCAGAAATGTCTGTCTTGAACTGCAGTGTAGATATTAAACTTGCATTTAAAGGCTGATGCTGGAGGGCAAAGCCTGTGTGGAACGCAGACTGCACGCCTTGGGCTGAGAGCTGTGCCTGTTCATTCACACACCAGAACACTGCCTGTACAGCCACAGTTCCCTTTGTGAGCATCACAGAATGGTATCATGGACTCACAGACCAGTCAGGATTGGAACAGACCTCTGGAGACCATCCAGTCCAGCCCCCCCCACCAAAGCAGGGTCACCTACAGCAGGTTCCACAGGATCGTGTCCCGGTGGGTTGTGACTCTCCAGAGAATGAGGTTCCACAGCCTCTCTGGGCAGCCTGTCCCAGTGCTCAGGCACCTGCAGAGTGAGGAAGTTTTTCCTCTTTATTCCCCAGTGATTTAGGGACTTCTCTATTCCCTTCTTGGTTGTCTTTAGCACTGTGAAGCCACAGTGCCACACGAAGCTGACTGGAGCTGCCCTAGCAGTTTTTTCAAACCTGCTGTGAAGCTGCTCTGGGAGGGCCTGAGACCAGGCAGTGATAGGAGTGGAGTTTGTGAGAGGAGGAAAAATAACCTCCTGATCCACAGGCAGCTTCCAAGACTCCAGAGACCTAAAGGAAACTCTATCAGCAGCTCATGGACATGACTGGGAGTGCAACAAGAGCTATCCCACCTTTGCCAAAGAGAAGGAACAAACAGGCAGCAGCAGAGAAGCTGAACCCCTGGCTCATTTTAGGTTTCATTGCTAGAAGTGGCCCTAATTAACGAGTCACACTGCAGAAACTGTTAGTGGGATTGCTAAGGAGCAGCATGGTATAGAAAAGTCCCTTATTCTGATCCCATCACCCCCACTACAAACATCTTAACTGCAAAATACATCTTCTGATGACCTGCTGCTGAACAAATGACCAGAAATATACACTGTATGAAATGGTTACAAAACCATCGCAAAATTAAGGCCATCTCAACCAAAAGACATTTGTCCAGTTCTGGGCTCCCTGGTATAAAAAAGACAGGGATCTCCTGGAAAGAGTCCAGCAGAGGCTACAAAGATGATGAAGGGCCTGGAGCATCTCCCCTGTGAGGAAAAGCTGAGTGAGCTGGGACTGTTCAGCCTGGAGAAAAGAAGACTAAGGGGGGACCTTATTAATGTCTATAAATATCTGAAGTATGGGATGCAGGGGGAAATGGCCAGCCCCTTTTCAGTGTCTGTGGGGACAGGACAAGGGGCAATGGCTGCAAGTTGGAGCATAGGAAGTTCTGCACCAACGTGCAGAAGAACTTTTCCCCAGTGAGGGTGAGGGAGCCCTGGGACAGGCTGCCCAGGGGGGTGTGGAGTCTTCATGTCTGGGGATATTCCAGCCCTGTCTGGACACGGACCTGTGCAATATGAGCTGGGGACCCTGCTTTGGCAGGGGGTTTGGACTTGATGATCTCTCGAGGCCCCTTCCAACCCCTGTGATTCTGTGATTCTGTGATTCTGTGACTCTGTGATTCTGTCTGCCACTGCAAAGCTAATTCTAGATAAAGCTGGAAAATCAGGAGCACGTTTTCCTTGAAACTGGGCAATGTAAAGGACAGCATGAACGTGCAGCAGTGTGTCAGCACCCTAGCAAGCAGGAGACAGGAGTTCCTACCTACCATATGAGTCAGGACCGATTACCTTTGTACTGGGTCTTCCCCACCATTTGGTGTACAAGCATATTAAAGCACACATACATGTCTGCAAGAATTGTCTAGTGCAAGAAAAATACTAGCAGTTATCTGGGCTTTTTTTATTTCTGAACTGGATGCATGTGAACTTCTAAGCCCAATCCACCAGCAAAGTGCAATGTTAGCACAGCCAGCCCTTGAGAGAGCTAATACATGTACCTGGACATTTGCACAGACAATGGGAGAAGACACCTGACAAGTGGTAGTTGTATAGCACAGCCCACAGCAATTTCCTGGGCTGTAGGACACCAGGAGAGAGTCATGAAATTATTATGGTTCCCAGTTGCTCTCAAGTTCTATTTCTATTGGAGCAGTGGTAGGCATTATCAGACATGTCGAGTTATATCTGTTATTATAGTGGGGAAAAAAATGCCCTTTTTGTGTGTGCGTGTAGAAAAAGGAGTTATTTGAATATAGTGTACTCTATCAATTTTTTCAGCTACCAAAAAGCAGTGGGATACATGAAACTGAGTGGAGGTTTTGTTCTTTGCGTTTTGGGTTTTTTTCCCAGAAAGGTTATGTGATTTTTTTGGGTTTCATAACACTTGGCAATGTCTGTTCAGAGCTACAGTAAGGGCTCATTTGTACAAGGGCAAATGTATCTTCTAAATCTGTCTGTCTGAAAGGAAGTAAAGGTTTAAAAAATAATTAAGATTTCCTACAAGTGCCTCATTCACAATAGACTTTTACAATATAGTTACGTTAAGAGGAAATGAATGCCTCTCATTTGAGGCTATTACCACAAATGAATTAAATGAGCAGATACCTTTTGGAGGCTGGTTTTAAAATCTGGATTCAAGTCAGAAATGGATTTGTTCCAAAATGTTCCGTTAGTGCAATGGCACATGAACAAGATGAGCAGTACCCAGGTTCTGGTGCCCAGGTGAGAATGACTCCACTACATATTTAATGAGCATGTACTACATATAGCCAGCACCTCATTGCCAGTGGCTTCTGGCAGGATGAAGCCAATGACTTTATGGCAAAACAAAGCAAATGAAAAGATGTTATTTTTGAAATTCATATGAAATATAACAGACTTGGAGTAGTCCCAATAGCTCCTATCCTGACCCTACTGAAATCAACAGAAGAGTAGCACTCAGCAGATGCACTGGCCTAGATGTGCATGACCAGATCCGTTGCTCTCTGGCTCTTCCTTACCAATAAGCTGTAGTGACAGGCAGCTGGGTAAATCAGGCTGTACCTGATTACCTTAGTTAAATATGCTCACTGAATCATGCAGCTGGAGTAGTGTTGGTAGTCGAGCTGATACGAGTTATTCCACATTTAATAAGGATGTTTTGCTTTTCCTCTGCAGAACCCAAAGCTCTATTATTAGGGGATCCTTCTTTTTACTTAATCTCAAATATCAAATCTACCTGCCTCTCAGCAAGCCAGAACCCCATCCAGGGAAAGGTAAGGCTTGCTCATGAAATGGATTTAACAGATTACCATGAAATGTACAAAAAGGATGTTAAGGTTGCTCAGCACAACCAAAGGCCAAATAAATAAATACAGGTTGACATGAAGACCAGTTTATTAGCTCCTTAGTGAGTACATCTGCAAATAAATGTGTCTCTTGTGTTTTCTCAATATTTAAGACAAGATGATACAGAGAAGGGCACACAGTCTTCAGCCCCATGAGGATTGACTGTTGCACAGTCATAAAATAAATGTCTAGCTGTGTCTTTTCACTTCAAGTATCAACTGTGTGGAAAGGCACATAAGGACCTACAATCAGTTGTTTAATCAGCTTTAAATAATAAAATTAAAAAAAAAAAACCCACAGACATTCAGACAACCTACTTGTGCGTAACTGATATGCTTGATTTGTGAGAATTATGGGCAGTAATCATATTATCATTTCCATTAGGTTTTTCTCTTCCACACTTTTTATAACTCAAGTGATTCATCTAGCAGATGAATATACAGACACAGACAAATACTTCAAAATGGTTTTTTAGAGCTGTTTATGTTTAATTTGTCACATAAGCAGTTCATCTCACCTAATTTTCCAAGAGCTGAAGTTGTTATTACAAGCACAAAGAAATAAAGAATGTCTTAGCCACGGAGAAGATGAAGGAAGAAGGAACCAGACATGGGAAAAGGAGGGTGAGAAGTAACAGTGTGTGCAGTACCTGCCAAAGGCATGATGCAGCAAGAGGGGAATACACAGGAAGAATCACACTGAAAAAGCAGGTTTAGGCATTTTGCAGATACTTGCAGATTGAGAAGGATCTGGCATAGACAAGGTAAGGACAGAAGTCCAGCCTTGCTCAGTAGTCCAGCTGGACAGCAGAACCCAAAGCTGCCTCAACTGTCAAGACTTGAGTGTCAAATTACCTGTCATTGATTAGAGGGCTGGAGCAGCTCCCCTAAGGAGAGAGGCTGAGGGAGCTGGGCTGGGTCAGCCTGGAGAAGAGAAGGCTGTGGGGGGACCTCATTGCAGCCTGCCAGTCCCTGAAGGGAGCAGAGACACAGGAGGGGAATCAGCTTGTTAAAGGGCAGAGACTGACAGGACAAGGGGGATGGAGTTAAGCTGAAGGAAGGATTAGATGAGTGGTGGAAGTTCTTTCCAGAGTGAGTGGTGAGGGGCTGGAACAGGCTGCCCAGAGAGGGGGTGGGTGCCCCATCCCTGGGGGTGTTCAAGGCCAGGTTGGCTGAGGCCCCAGGCAACCTTGCATAGCTCCAGGCCTGGAGGTTGGTGTCCCTGCCTGTGGCAGGGGGACTGGAACTCTGTGATCCTTGGGGTCCCCTCCAACCCAGACCAGTCTAGGATTCTATGATTGGAAAGATCAGTTCCTCAGACTGACAACACAACAGGTGCTCTAATTCAGGACCTTCAGTGTAGAAGGTGATGATCCCTTGCACCTCAGAAAGGGGTGAAGATCAACAATGGGAAACAACCAGTCACAAGGCTTTCATTATCTTTTGTGTGAAAAACTCCTAGAGCATTATTAATTTCTGATGATACTGGCAATCAGTAGAACTCATTCATTTTTTAAGTTTGGCTTATTTGCAGTGAATGGATCTGTTTCTCAGCTGGGTAGCTGCATTCATTTTGCAATAATGGTGTTTGTTTGACATCTGAGAAATTAACAATGCAAATGCCTCCGTGTCTTTGTAGCACATTTGAAATAAAATATCTTCTCATACAGAATTGATGGCATGACTGTAAAAAGGGCTCCCTAATAGTCGAAACATTTTTCAAAACCTATTATAATGTTTGGTGCTTGGATGTAATGGGATTGTCTCTTGGGGCCCAGATCTATCCACACAGTCCAAAAGAAATTCAAAAAATCATGGGAATCTCTGTGGTTTTCACAGAATCACCGGGTTGGAAAAGACCTTTGAGATCATCAAGTCCAACCGTTCCTGTCCTCAGCGAAACCATATCCCTGAGCACCTCATCTACCCTTTTTTTAAACACATCCAGGGAAGGCAACTCAACCCCCTCCCTGGACAGCCTGTGCCAGGCCCTCATAACTCTTTCAGTGAAATGTTTTTTTCTAGTATCTAATCTGACCCTGCCCTGGGGCAGCTTGAGGCCATTGCCCCTTGACCCATCTCCTGTCCCCTGGCTGAAGAGACCATCGCCCACCTCTCTGCACTCTCCTGGCAGGTCAGTGGAGGTGGTGATAAGGTCTCCCCTCAGCCTCCTCTTCTCCAGTCTGAAC
>VZTU01010401.1:459745-508760 GCA_013400835.1 Zapornia atra
CACCCCGTTGGTCTCACCCCCTCGGTCCAGCCTGTTCAGATCCCTCTGAAGAGCCTCCCCACCCTCAGGCAGATCAACACTTCCTCCCAGTTTAGTGTCTGCAACACTAAACTCCTTCTCCCACACCTATGTGCTCTCAGAGGCCCCCTGCATCTCTGCTGGCTCTCTGTCTCTGCCAGATCCATAGGGCAGACTGCAGCGATGGATGCAAGCCCATGCCTACTTGCCTGAGCAGCATTAACAGCTTCACCTCTCTCCTGAGGATGATGGTATCAGCTAGCAGGTATCCCCAGAGGTCCCCAGACACCCTAAGATTGGGCATGTTAATCAAGAACGTGGCAGGGTAACGCTTTATAATTCATATTCATGTGCTAGCACAAGAAGCATGCCAACAATAAACATGGGGGGGGGGGGGGGGTTTTCTGCTGCCNNNNCGGGGGGTCTTTATCCTTGAATTTATAAAAGCAAGCCTGCAAATGTTTAACAAATACCAAAAGTGGAAATGTGAAGAGGAAAACAAAGCAAACTGTAGGCATGATGTGTACAAAAAAAAAATCTCATTATTTTAAAACAAATTCTTTTTTTTTAGAAGAGGGGGAGACTGAATGTAGTCTGTTGGCACACAGGAAAAAGTGCATTACTTTCCTTCCCTGGCTGGCAGGAAGGCCCACAATGATTCGTACCATACAGCTTTCTGTTGACCTCCTGTTTCTATAACCCATTTATGGCTGCTCGTTTCTGCATTTTCTTCCATGAGGAAAGCCCTTTGTTTACAAGCCATTGATAAATTGTCATTTACAGGAGGCAATAACTTCCTTAAAAATTTGCATAATGTTTTTACTGGTCATTTAGGGCTGTTGCATATTATATTAAACCTTAACTGGCAGATTTTTATTATGCATTAAGCCTCAAATAGTATTACGAATCCACCAGCCTCACTGGAATATTTTCTGTTTCCTGAAATTTAATTGTGTTGCAAGCCAAGGCAGCTCATAAGCTTCAATAAGTCTCATTACTAAATTGGGATGTTGAACTTGCCATTTCAGATCGCTTACATTAAATAAAATGGACACATCATATTGCTAGCAGGCCTTGGAGGACCGAGGTCATGGGAAAGAGCTTCAAAGACAGACTGAGGAGCAGCCCAGCTTGAAGAACACATTAAAGCCTGGCTTCAGATCTTCCCTCACAAGCTCTGGCATTGGGAGAATGTACATATATATGTAGACATATAGAAAAAGGGCATAGCCTCCAGGGACATCAGATTTCCTCCAGTTTCCCTTATGGCAGAGGCATACAACCAGCTGTAGGATGGTGCTAGGCTGGTGCAAGAACAGTTGTTGTCCAGATGAGTAGGAGGAAAAAGAACTTTGGGAAATTGTTCCTTCTTTTCTGAGAACATGTGTCACTGGGATTAGTAAATCAGCTGAGGCCACCACTGATTGTTGGAGGCCACCACTGATTGTTGATGTCACCTGAGATCTACTTCAGGAATTGCTGAGCCAACTGAAAATCTCTCATGGATATCAGATGGCTTTGAGTTAGAACCCAAGGCCAGGTTTAGCTTAAGCTTACCTGGCAGTGTGATTTGTACTGGTAGAAATAACTGGCCTCAATAACAAGTGCTTAACTGTCATGGACCAGCTCACTGCCTAAATTAACGTGCTTGACTGGACTTTCAAATAAAGCTGTTTTAAGAATGCAGTGTACCACAGAAAACAAATTGTTTCTTTAAGATTTAGCACCAAATGCCTAGGCTGAATTTTTATTTTAGAGAAAGTAGCAATTGGTAAAGTGGGTAATTTGGAACTTAACATATTTCTCCTCCCTAAGATCCGAACACATTAAAATTAGGTGCAAAGTGCTTCTAATTTGTCAATCATTCCTTGTGTAATTTTATTCCTCCAAGAAAATTGCCTGGGAGAGTGTTTCCTTTTTCCTTCATCTCCTTTCACTGCACCCTTCATCTGACTTGATCCCAGTTCAGGCAAGCAAGCAACACCCCCGCACCCACCTTCACGTCATCTGCCATCGTGCCAGCTGCTGCCTCCAGATGACATCTTTCTCTTGCCATCTGCAGAATAGCTGTGTAGACAGGGTAGAGAGAAAAGGACAACTGAATGAGCCTTCCACCCAGAAGGCAAACTCTGATTCATATCTACAGTTAAAATAGCCTTAGCAAGGGAAGGAATGGAAGCATCTCACACCTCTGAGAAAGAATGGTTCTGCTGATGTTGCCCATAAAGCCTGGGAAGTGCCAGAAATGGCATGAGGCAGCCTTTTCCTGTGATGTTTCCACCTCATGTCTCTAGCAAAGAAAGTTCAGATAGGTTCCTGATTTAGAGCCATCAAAAGTATATGCAGCACAACATAAACCCAAAGCAAAACACACCAGTTCTTGGGGTTTGTCAGAAATGCTTACATTTACATCAAATTTCACAGAGCGCTTTGGAAAGGTTCATAAAATCTGAGCCCAGGTTTCAGGGCTGCATTTCATGCAAGCTGTGCAGAGAGATACACATGGTTATCTGCTCACTTCAAAACGAGTTCATGTCAAACAAAACCAGAAGGCTGGGTGAAACTCAGAAGCCACACAGGGAAAACCTGTGCTAAGCAACCCTGCTTTCCAGCTCTGCTCCAGCTCTAACAAACCCACATAAGGAATGTTTAACTGATCCACCCTCTAGAACTGCAGGAGATCAGCCCACCAATAATGTGTAATTGTGAGAGGATGTATTTATCTACGGCTCAGTCATAAATTCTGCTCAGAATTTCAATGTACCGGTGTTATTTACAATAGCAGACCTCTAAGCCAAGCATGAACTACTTTGATGGTTTGATAGCAGCTGTCTTTTCTCAAATGCAGGAGCTCTGGCTTTGCTGTGGTGGATTGATTTCTGTCTGAGAATGGCCAATATCAGCTCAGGGTAAAAATCCCCCGGTCTGCTACTATAGTAACAGGTGTGCAGTGCTACAAATGGATGGATGGAAAACAATGGAGATGGAAGAGCAAGAGAAATTTCTTTTGTGAATTTTAATGCTTTTCTATTTTGTTATAGCCTGAGCTTTGGCTACTCTGATGAGCACTTGTAACTACAGCTGTAATATTCAGCACCAGATCCACCCCTAAAATTCAGGTTTCCTTCCTTTGCTTGACCTTTTGACAGTTTTTTTGGTTTTGTTGGTTTTGGTGGGAGGGGTGGGGGTGTCATCAGCTAATTACACTCGACATGAAGCATCATTTCTTGTCATAAATTTGCCTGTCATTAATGCCCCTGAGTGACCCCATGTTTCTTGTGCTACAAGGTAGGCAAAAAAGACTCTAATCAGTTAGTGCCATGCTCTATAGGCTTCATCTCTGCTTCAGAGATGTCCTGCCTGCTCCCTGCACATGGATGATGGCACAGAAATGCCCTAAGAAGGTTGTGCGGCACCAGAAATAGTCTTTACTCATACAGTATCAAGTGGGGTATTTTTAAGAACAGAAGTAGAAGAGATGTAGTGATGCTGGATCACTAGAACCCAGCAACAACTTCCCCAATTGCCCTCCTTCTCAAGAGCTGGTTGCTTCCTACATAAGCCAGCATTTATCATAGAATCATAGAATCCCAGACTGGTCTGGGTTGGAAAGGACCCCAAGGATCATAGAGCTCCAGGCCCCCTGCCACAGGCAGGGCCGCCACCCTCCAGGCCTGGAGCTACACAAGGTTGCCCAGGGCCCCATCCATCCTGGCCTTGAACACCTCCAGGGACAGGGCCCCCACCCCCTCTCTGGGCAGCCTGTTCCAGCCCCTCGCCACTCTCTCCGTAAAAAACTTCCCCCTAATATCCAAACTAACCCTTCCCTTGTTTAGCTTTAATCCATTCCCCCTTGTCCTACCATTGTCTACCCTTCTAAAAAGTTGATTCCCCTCCTGTGTCTCTGCTCCCTTCAGGGACTGGCAGGCTGCAATGAGGTTCCCCCGCAGCCTTCTCTTCTCCAGACTGAACAAGCCCAGCTCATGCAAATGTAGCCTTTTAGGTTGGTAAAGGTTGTCAAGAAAGGGCAAACTTAATTCTCCCCTCTCTCTCTTATGCTCTCCATTCATTTGGGGAAAAACAGGTCACTCAAGGGAATTCCTCCCAGTGGCTGCCCATCCATAGCCTGTTGGCATAAACAAGCTTAACTCCACCACAAAGCCAATGGAGTCGCGGAGGACCAAGCCACACTCCATTACGCTTCATGCACCACCAGCAGAACCCATTTCTGCAGCAGGAAGAACAACATAGCTTGGTTTACAGATATTGGATTTACCCTGCAGCTCTGGCAAAGAAGGGGAAGGAGAGAGAGGGGGGAGAAAAAAAAGTCAAGTTTTGATTTTTAAAATGAGCAAATTGCTGTGGAAGTCACAGATGGTGAATAAATATGGGGCACAGAGTTGTCATTCAGCAGCCAGTTCTCCTGACCAATTTAAGAGGGATATGCTGTTATCTAGCATCGTTCAGGGAAAATATATTCTGGGCAGCAGTTAGCAATTTAAGAGGCCTCTTTGTTTCGTAAAATATATTTGGGTTTGATACAAACACAATTAATTCAGCTTTCTAATATTGTGTTTGAACCAAACCCAAAATATGTGTTGTGAACATTTAGTCTTTTATGTCATTTATCGGTTCCAGGTTCTTTTCTGAAGGCTTACATTTTAAAAGGGATTTGCAACAAAGAACGAACATTTGGGGTGACTTCAGCTGGTGCAGCAAACTCCATTCTTATGCACTGTTTTGAGATGTGCCTCCAAATTATCTGACAAATGATATGTTCCAAATTAAGTCCCTCATTACCCATGCTTTTCTATTGCTAAGTGCTGCACAGCATTCTTCATTATTATACCACTGTATTTGGGGGACTTATTAGGTTTTGCTTTGTTGGGTCTAGCAATTGAAGGGAAGGATTTGAATCAGGCATAGCACAGCCAGCAGTTCTGCCAGCTGAATCGCGCTGCAACTGCATTTAAATGCGCAGGGTTATACCCTTTGAGGAGATCTTGTGAAAAAACACCAAGATCTCTAGCCCTCCTGATCCAGAGGCTTCTTTTCTCCCAGCTGTCCACACAATCTCCTCGCCTTTGTTTAGGTAATTTGTGCTTTGGCTGCTGATATCAAACGATGTGGCAAATGAGTTGAAATCCAAGAGTTTTTTCCAGGTGAAGAAGTAGCTTGTTGTCCCCCATGTCACCCTGCTGAGTGCTGCAGCAGTGTAAGGAGTGTTTGGCTGCACAGGTCTTGCTTGGCACCCAGGTCACTCAGTGACATTCCAGTCAGCAAGTGCTGTGAAGCCCATCATTGCTTACTGCTGTTATAAATGACTTGGTCCCAAACAGGATTTTAACCAAATTGAACAATTTATTAAATGAATAAAGGCAGCAAACGGTGCTGGGGTGCACAGTCAGCCCCGGGTGCGCCGGGAGTCTCCGCCCCACCAAGACGCACCCCGAACAGTTCAGTCCCTGGCTTATAGACCTTCCATGGATAGCACAGCCCACCGGCTTCAACTGACATGCTGGAGTGCCAGGCAACCCCTACAAGACATCCTGTATGTGAACTTCAGCTTTTGTCTTGCTAACGATCAGGCAGCTGGTTCTGCAGACTCAGGCACCTTCCTCTTCTTCTTCCCCTCTTCTTCTTGATTACCTCCTTTTCAGAGACAAGTTGTTTCTCCTGAGGTATCACAATGCTAACATTGTGGTCCTTCAGGCAAAGCTTTGCACATCCTTTATATAGTTTGTTGCTGCTTCAACATCCTTCATTCAGTACATGCAAAATCTCCAACTGTCCCTCCCAGGCCCATGACCATAGAAGGGTCTGTCATTATGCACCCCCAACATTATTCCATATTAACACGAATCAGAGGGACATAATATCACAAAATGAAAGAGTTTTTTCCAGGTGAAGAAGTAGCTTGTTGTCCTCCATGTCACACTGCTGAGTGCTGCAGTGGTGTAAGGAGCATTTGGCACCCAGGTCACTGACATCCCAGTCAGCAAGTGCTGTGAAGCCCATCATCACTTACTGCTGAGTGCATCTTCTGTGCAACCCAGGAGGCACCAGTAAACACAAATAACAAGCCCAGGCTCTTGACCCGCAAATCAAACCCTCCCTTTCCTTCCCAGAAGAGTTTCTTTGCCAGTGGCCCCTGTAAAATCCTATTTTCCAACATACAGCACACAGAACTTCCCATGGTTCTGGGTTAGAGCAGGTTCAACATCCAACTTCTCTGAGTTCACTTGCCAATTATTGACACTATAGAGGACAGAGGGGTGAAGTGGGGAACCTGATAAATATTAGTTGGTCAGCAACAAACTATGCAAATGATGTGCAAAATTCTGCCTAAAGGACTACAACATTAGCACATGGTGTGCATTGTGATACCTCAGGAGAAACTTAACTCTGAGAAGTGAGTGATAAAGAGGAAGAGGGAGAAAGGACAGGAGGGCCTCAAGGCTGCAGAACCAGCTCCAGCTTTGTTAGCAAGACAAATGCTAAAGCTCACCAAAAGGACCTGCAATGAAGAGGAGTAAATGAAGTAAATGGTCATCAAGTGTCTTTGAAGCCCATCAAGAGATTATTGGGGTGGGGTAGGTGATAATGAGACCTCATAATGGAAAAACTAAGCATTTCATGAAAAAACTATGAATATGCATGTATAATGAATGTGCATATACACCATTAATATGCATATTTGTCTTGTATAAAAGGTGTGTCCATGAGCCTTTACAGCAAGCACATTAGGAGGACCGATCCCCTCTGTGCCCAGCGCTGCACTAAAGAATTCATGCTTCATAGTCACCCAGGCTAGAGAGTTGTGATTTAAGGTTTTCAAGGTATCAGGGGAAGACAATAAAATCTCCTCTTAGTCATCACTGCCATGCTCATCTGTGTAAGGAGAGGTAGGATTTGGTCACAAATATTTCAAGACTTTTTTGGGCTTCCCATTCACAGTATGGACCTTGTGGTGTAAAGCTCTGTTGCAGATCCCTCTCAGTAACCAAAGTGAGTTGAGTTTTTTAGAACAAAGGAGCAAAGCCTGTTCTGCCATACGTTATCCCTCATCTGGTGGCACACCAGGACTGCTCACATCACTGCTTATTTGCAAAACACATTCCTCCAACCCAGACATAAATGCTAATTAGTGAAATTTCCGCTTCAAATTAGTGATGCCAAAGCACTTTGAGATCCACACATGAAAAGAGCTACAGAGGCCAAAATGTTATTCTCCTCTTTGGTCACAGTGCTTGAAGTAGATATCCTTTCACAGCTCTGTTTTCTCCTAGCAGGTAGTTTGATAAATGAGCCCTGGTACCCAGCCTCCCCCGAAAACACAAGAAGCCACTAGCAGAGCTCTTCAAAGCTCCTCCACAATTAGAGTCCTCTGCTGAGGACAGGCAGTGTGGTGTTAATAATTTCAAAATATACATAAGAACCAGAGAGATTAGGACTTTCAGAAAAGCCTTCGATGAGAATCCTTGTCGAGTCTAAGATAGATATCTGGTTTATTCACCATCTCCAGATATGAAGGCAAATTCTGATGGTATCTACTCTGCACATTATCATATCAGTAATAAAAAGGTCAGTCAACCTTCCTGGCTTCAGAACTGATAATGCAATTATTAATAGTTGTCTTTTTTCCCCTCCTTTGGATGGGTCTCTGTGTGAAGGAGCACTTGAGGAGGGCAGGCAGTTGAGGAGAGGAGAACAGCGCAGGAGTCTCCACGCTGCATTAATGCAACCATGGTGAGAAAAGGCAGCTCCTGCTCCTCAGCCTCCCATTGCAGGCAATAAGGGGAATGCACTGTGCTCAGCACCGGCTGCATCATCTGCAGGACACACTATTACCATGGCTACAGGGATGGAGCCAGGAGATGGAGAAGAACAGAGCACTCCACGTCATCGAGTGCTTGGCCTTGAAATGCACGGCACCAAACACTCGCAGAGGTCACATCAACCCACACAGGTGAGGTACTAACAGGTTTTCCAAAGCTTCTTGCATTCACAAAGGACCTCAGGAAGCTGTGTCAGCAACTGCTACGGTGTCGGGTGGCGTTAATCATCTCTGCGTGATCTGGAAAAGGAAGGGATGCTGCACACAATGGCAAGGAGACAGTGAGATGTGTGTCATGCTGCTTTGCTAATGCAAGGTGGGAAAAGTGCCTCCTGCAATAAAGAAATAATAGTAGTTAGCATTAATTGCAGGTTTAGAACTAGGGAATCCCACTGGGTTATACACGTATGGTAAGCGTCTTCTCCACTTTGTGGATGGAGAAAGGAAAATATGAAAGGGGAAGAGCTGCCTGCAAACTCACACCAGGATGGATAAATGTGAAAGTCAAATAATAACTTTTTTTGGAAGTGTACTCAGATTGTCGAACCCTAAATGCTTTTTGCTGTAAAACAAAACCCAAGTCTATTTAGATTCCAAGATTCAAAAATGGAGTGTGTAAATTTATTGTAATCTATTACACAGCATAAACCAGAAATGCTTTATCTGGATGTCACATGCTCATCACTGCAGATAAGAGGAGGTCAAACCAACTAACCTGTCTCACCCAGAACTGATGTTCACAAAAGTGCATAAACTCATGGTCACTTCTGCAGGAACTAAAGGACTATTTTTCTTTATATCAGCTTAGTCAACTACTGTAGAACTGTGACCAGGCAACTCAGAAAGTCAGGATCTGCTAAATTCAAGAGTATAACATTAAGGATGAGAGAAAAATATCTCTATTTTCTAAAACTACACCATAAGATGGTCAGAAATACTGCTGTCATTCATCTTTTTTACACTCAATGCTTTCCTGCACTATTATTTAAAGAATAAGACAGAATAAGTAAAATGCTGCCTATTTACATCCCTAAATCACACTTGCTGTCACATGATCCATGTGAGCAGCTGATTGTCCACCAGTAAAAAAGTCTGTAGTCCACTTTTTTTAAGGTTGCAAAAGATAATTATCAAGGCTTGATTAACATGTGCTTAAACAACATATTTGTTTAAAACATTTTATCTAGGCATACTGCATTCTTCTAGCTAGTAGAAAATAGGCCATCTTGAATATCAACCATCTGTTTACTAATTATGTACCAAAAAGTTTCAAGGTTTTCCAGGGGAAAAAAAAGTTAATAGTATATAGCTAAACTATAAATTGTCCATCCAGCCAATTTTTCTCTGAATACCTTCATATCCATATTGGAAATCCTTAATTCCTAGGCTGCACATGGCTTACACCACTCCTGTCCTGCCTGCATGAGCATCTTGCCTAGTTCCTGCCCTCAGCCCATTGCAGGGCGGTCACTGCTCAGCACTGTGGGGCACGTCTCAGACAGGCACCCTTCTGCTCCAGCAGTCCTGCCAAACCTCTTCCTGCACTTCTGAACTCTTTGGAGCACTCTGCCTTTTAGTCCTCTGCTCAGCAGCAGCCAAGAGGTACTTAATACCACCCTGTTTGGCTCCTTCACTCTGGGCTGCCTATTTCAGGCTGCCAATACAAGCGGAGCAGCTCCAAACTGCCCAGCCCTGCCAAGAATTCACTCCCTTGTGTGCAGCTCAGCAGCCAGAGGCAAATACATGAACTTTAGAGATTATCTAGAGGGAATATTCCAGGAATTTAGATTTCAGCCGCAGCAGTAGGACTATACATCATTAAAGCTGCCTCTCCTGCCAATGTAAAAAGCAAACATCGATGATTTAAATCACAGTTCCCTGGTGGCTCATTTAAATCACTTGGATGGAAATCAGTCCACCTTGTCACTGTGGAAGAGGTGGAAATGGAAATTGTGGATTCATGACTCCCAGGTCAACGCTCCGCATCGGACGTGGACCAGGTGACAATAAATCCTGCAAGGCACAGTATATAATAAGCAATTTTATGAGGTGTGGCACTGATGAAACCTGTTTCCTACAGTTGTGTGTGTTGTGTTTGGAGTTTCTGTTGTCTGTGAAGCATGACTACTGACCAGAGCTTTTCCTGCAGTCATGATATGCAACATCATCCTCTTCGGTGTCTTGTGACATTTAGTTTCTTTCTGTGAGCACTTTCATAGAGTTTTTTGGGTTTTGTTTTTTTTTTTTTTTTAACCTGCCAGTCTATTTTCAAGAAACCTTCCCAAGGGGTGGTGTTTGCTGCAAAGCCGGTACCTTGTGCATAGGGACACATTCAGAGTCATATAGCATAGGCAAGGTACCTTGAGAGCACCTATCTGATGTCATTGTCCCAAAAGATTGACCTGGATGCACACAGGCCTGGCCCCACATGCCCATAGATATCTCAGCACACTCTGCACAGCCTCTGAGATGCAGGATGCAAACCAGGCATCTGGTCCCCATCACTGAAGCACTGTGCAGGGCAGATGCATTAGTAGGGGTGGCCCCTGCCACAGAAAAAAATTATTGTTTGCCCAGAGAAGCCTAAGGAAGGTTGGCAAAGGCAAGAAATGCTCCTGTCTTTCTACAGGTGAGCGACTGATGCAGACAAGAAAACCCAACACTTTCCATCCAAAGTCAGCCCAAATCGTCATTTCCCTCAAGCAAGCAGAGCTGTGCCAGCTTCCTGGCACACAGATGTGTTTAAATTGGTTTGAATCTTTACGGCTGTACAATACCCAACAAGCAGCAGAACCTGCCATGGAACAGATGCGTTGGCTCCACATTTTTCTGCCTGTTTGATTTTTTGAAAGCGGCAGATTTTATTGCCTGTGTTACCTATAGAAAGAGACAACATTTAGCATGAAAGCAGGTAGCAGAACCCAGCCCCAGCTGAACTGCTTTGTGTGCAGGCAGCTGCCCACATTTTGACAAACTTGTTTGACACTTTGAGCACTGGAGAGGCGTTTGAGAGGTGACAGCTGATTTCAGTCTCGGTGGCATTGCATGCCGATCGCTGACACTCACAAGGGCTGTTAAGAAATCTTCCTGGCTTATGAACAAATAAATAAAAAACAGAAGGAAAGAAAATAGAATGATAGAAGCAATGTCACATCACTGCTCTCTCCAGCACAGCCTTATGGGGGCAAGAAGAAGAGCATGTAGAATTAAGGTCCTCAGGCTCCTTTGGCTGCTAAGTTCCCTCGTCCTCTGTTTTGTGATGCCTCTGTGGCTGGCTCTTAACTGACTGGGGCTGGGACAACATTCAGGGGCCTCACACAGTATATAAAAAGCTGATGGAATCTGTGCACCATAAAGAGGAGTGTGCTGGTTTTGGCTGAGATGAAGTCGGTTTTCTTCACAGTAGCTGGTATGGGATTTGTGCTGGAAAGAGTGTTGATAACACAGGGATGCTTTAGTTCGGGCTGAGCAGTGCTCACACAGAGCCAAGGCCTTTTCTGCTCCTCACCCACCCCACACACGAGCAGGAGTTGGAAGGGGACAGAGCCAGGACAGCTGACCCCACTGACCAAAGGGATACCTCATACCATATGACAACATGCTCAGCATATAGAGCTGGGGGAAGAATGAGGAAGGACACATAGACATTCAGAATGATGGCGTTTGTCTTCCCAAGTCACCATAACGTGTGATGGAGCCCTGCTGTTCTGGGGATTGCTGATCTCCTGCCTGCTAGAGTAAGTAGGGAAGGAATTCCTGGGTTTGCTGTGTTTGTGTGTGTGGCTTTTACCTTACCTATTAAACTGTTCTTATCTCAGCCCATGAGTTTTTTCACTGTTACTCTTCTGATTCTCTCCCCTGTCCCACCAGGGGGGAGTGAGCGAGTGGCTGTGTGGGACTTGGTTGCTGGTTGGGGTTAAACCACAGCAAGGAGAAAACCTCCACTTGAAACAGTGTCCTCAGCTGGCAGAAAAGATTTACCTTGATATGCCTAGAGAAGGCTCAGAAGAAATAATCAGAGGTAGCACAGACAGGCAGGTCCTATAATAAGAATATGCTTTGTCTGCAGATGCACTTAAGTGGCTTATGAGCTGATTTAATCCTCTCCTTTTTAAAGTGATAACAGCTCATTAGTGAGGATTTTACTTTCTATTAGGAGACACTGCTGGCTCTATTTAGAGACTCTTCAACCCATGCTTGCTTTCTTTGTTCCCCTCAATGCTTTTTTCTCTCAAACCTTTTCCAGTGGTCAAAGGCAAGAAAAAAAATTATATTTTTATTACAGCAAGGTTAGTGATATTATCCTTCTTCCATAAGACCCTTTTACCAGTTTCTATCTGCTTTTCTAACAGTTTTAAACAGATAAAGAAGTCTGGCAGGTGACAAATGCCCATGACCTGATAGCTCCCAGCATAGGGAAGGGCTTGAGTAAATAGCTGATGCCCTGTCTGACTGTGATGGGTCCTGCACTTAAAGGGTCTTCTATTCTGCTCAAGTGGCAGAACAACCCACCAGCCCTCCAGTGCCCTGGCCTCTGATCCAGGGGCTGCCACCTCAGGATGCTGAGCCCTAGCTGGGTTAGACATGGAAGGATAAGTGGAGTCCTTTACAGAAATCACCTTGCTCAAACCACACAGCTTCCAGACCCTAAATGACTGACCAACCACAAAGTCGACCAACCACCTATACCACTAAGATATGGGGAAGGGTCCAAGTGTGCACATGCCTTGTCCCACTGTCCAGGTAACACAGTCCCTCTGTAGCCAGTAGCATCATAAGGGATAAATAAATAATGAAGAAATCAAAGAACATTATGGAAAAAAATTGGTGGCTAGTGAGCAGGCTGCAAATGAACAAGAGCAAGAGGAAACACGATAAATTCATGCTGAGACCTCTGAAGATGGGGATGAGAGGGTAAAACAGAGAAGTCTACAGAAGGATATGAATATAATTGGGGTATGGTTGGAGCCGTGAGATCTGTTAAATTGAATTTCTGTTTGGTGTAACATCCCTTGTATATGTTAATCGGTATGTGCTCTAGCAGCCTGATTTAGTGTTATTATCAAAAAGGGTTCCTCAGCTGCCTTTGTCAAAGGAAGATTACAAATTATTCCAGATAAGTAATGGAACTAAAGACCTTTAAAACTAATTGGCCATTGCACAATCCCGTTAATATCCTTTCTTGTCTAACAAAAAACTGAGAAGGCAATTAAGGGCAAATACCAAAAAATCTGTACCTGGTCTCTTGCATGAAAATATAATTTATACACTCCTGGCTCTTCTTATCAAGAGAAAGAAAAAATGGCAAGTGATCATCCACCTACAGCTAACATGGCCAAGAAAACTATAGCCATGTAATAAGCCCTGAGTTGGGAATGGTTGAAGGACCAAGAATACTCTCCTAGACTTGCCACAAAAGCCAGGAAATGCTATAAAATCTCCATATTAATTAAGGAGCCCTGGTATTTATTGAGCTTTGACAAGCCTGAGCTCTAGCATCCTTTGAGATACAGCTGCTTACTGACAGCTCCAAGAGGATTGTACCTGCCCAGTAGAGTCTTGGCGAGACATGAAATGGGTTAGCAGGACCCGGCTGTGCAAACCTGCTGCATCCAGTGACAGCTGGTCAGGCTCCATCAGAAGAGGCAAAAACAGACCTTGGAAAGTAGTGCTCTAAGGCCTCCTGGTCATTTTTAATCAATCAGGTCCCAGCTGTTGCTTGATATTATTAATAATCACCATTGTAATCAGTTGGCATTGCATGCATGATATTTGCTCTACATACATCCTTTCCCCAGTCCTATATCATCTCAGTGCTGCTTTAAAACAGAAGAAAACAGGAAAACAAATGAACCTGCAAGTCATTAGCAGGTGGGATCTGAGGAAATCAGCCCACCACTGCTGCAGAAGGTGGCAAGCAGCGATGGAACGAACACCTCTGTGCTCAATGGGAGCACAGGCAAATGACAGCAGGGGAATCCTTCTGGATGCAGCTGAGAAAACAGCCCTTCACAGAACACCCAAGGAATATGATCACCTTAATGCTCAGCTTTATTGTGCCATTAATTCATAACACCATGTTCTGAGGCAGTTCCTTGATCTCAACAAACATTATCCCCTCTTTCACCTTAGCATGTTACCTGCTTTGTTCATTTCTCTGACTACCTCAGTCTCTCCTAGATGACTTGCATCAGTTGTTAGATCTTTGCCTTATTTAATCCTGTGTTTCATGTTCACTTGCTCAGTTAAAGGTGGGATAAAGGCAGTCTAAAAGTTAAAATTTCAGGAGAAGACCTCATAACTGTACTCAATCCTTCAGCCACAAGCAACTTCCTGCACCATTTTCCTGAGCATGGGGTTTCACATTCATGTTTGTCAAATTCATGAAAGCCAGCTTTGGACTGCATCCTCACAGACCAAATGGATGCAGAAGCAATTCGTCGGTCTACAGATATATACAGACAGATGAGGAGGGGTGTGTGCAGCTTTGGGGTCACATCCTGCCCCAGAGCCTGTTCCCTGTGCCTTGAGGAGCCGGGGAAGAAAGCTGATGACTCAAAGACATCACTCAGTGAGCCAGCTCCAGCCACAGAGGGCACTGACAGACCACCTGGCTAACTGGCAGAAATCTGTTGCAAGCACAGGGATTTTTCACTTTGTAAATGAGGCAAGGCAAGATTAAAAGAAGAGAGATTAAGCTAATACCTCTGCAAGGTCTTTAAAGCTGCCTTATACAGCATGCTTTTTATTTGATACCTCCAAGCCACAGCACTCTCCTCCCCAGTCTGAACCTTTGGCATTTTATCAAAGTGTTATAATTGCCTGATTGATAGCCTGATTGATAGCCAGACTGAAACTCCCCCTGTGGGAAGACATCTCTGCAATGTTATGGCAAGATCTCCAAGAGGTCATTATCACAGAATCACAGGGGTTGGAAGGGACCTACAGAGATCATCGGGTCCAACCCCCCTGCCAAAGCAGGGTCCCCAGGACAGGTCACACAGGTCGGTGTCCAGACGGGGCTGGAATCTCTCCAGAGAAGGAGACTCCACACACCCCTGGGGCTCCCTCACCCTCACTGGGGATAAGTTCTTCCCCATGTTGGTGTGGAACTCCAACTTGCAGCCATTGCCCCTTGTCCTGTCCCCACAGACACTGAAAAGGGGCTGGCCATTTCCCCCTGCATCCCATCCTTAAGGTATCTATAAACATTCATAAGGTCCCCCCTTAGTCTTCTTCTCTCCAGGCTGAACAGCCCCAGCTGACTCAGCCTTTCCTCACAGGGCAGATGCTCTAGGCCCTTCATCATCTTCATAGCCTCCTCTGGACAAAGCCTTGATGATCTGTTTCTCCCCAAAACATGTGACAGAATTGTTTGTGGCACCCCAAAGAAATAAGAGCTGAGAGAGGGAAAGATGAAAAAAAGATAAGTTTGGAAGAAAATGTTTTCTCTTGAGGTGGGGGGGACTGGGGAGGGGGCTGTGGAGGGAAGTATCAGGACAGAATTCCAGTGGGAATTGAAGTCAGCCAAATTTTGCCTGCACCCAAAGGAGCTCTGATCCCTCCAGCACCCGAGAGCACCACAGCATTGGCCACAACCCTGCACAGCCTTTATGCATCCTTTTTCTCAAGAAAACCCAGCCCACCAAGCCACTAAATCCACCAAGATTTAGTAAGACCTTGTGAGTAAAATATTGCTCCCTAAACACACTCCACTCCATCCTAACAGGTTTTTCATATTTGCAATAAAAACTCCAGCCTTTTTGTTGTTGTATCAGTGTCCCAGCAGCAACTCTTTGCTGCTCAAGGAGTTAGTGAGCAATGGCACCTCCTAACATCACTGTAAGGACAAACTAACACCAAGTGCCTTACAGAGAGGTTGCTGCTGCTCAGAATCCAGGTGGGCATTTACATCTAAAGATATACCTTCTCTTTAATTATTTATTGCTTTTTACCAGGCTGCATTTTCCATATGAGGCACAATCTTCAACCTCCCTAGTAAAAGGGATCTTAGGAAATCTCATTTAAATTTCAAGGACCTCTTAGGGATAGTTGCTAATGGTTATGCTAATTGGCATAGGGTCTGAGTGACAGTTATGTCCTGGAATGATTTGCAAATCACATTTTCTTGGAGCTTATTAGCAGACTCATTAACTGTACAACACTACATTACTTTCAGAAATTCAGATCTAAGCAGAAAATTAAAATTATTTGCTAAATGACCTAATAAAATTGAATAAAATGTGCTGAGAAAGTGAAAACTGAGGTATATCAGGACTCCTGAATTTGGCTAAAAATAATCTCCATTTACCGTTGGTGGTTGCCCCTCCTCTGGGAGCAGCAATAGTAGCCCAGGTGAGACTCTGGTTAGAAAGTGATTTAGATATGAAAACAAATGACCACAAACACCCAGAACTGGCATTAAGATTTAGTTCAGCCTTGGCCAGGACTTTATCCAGTGATCATCTGGTGGTCACTCCTCCACATCTCCATTTCTCCTTCCCTCCACAATTCCCAATGCAATCAAATACCCAAAGAGCTGCACTCTCCTGCCTCCCTGACAAAAAAAATCCATTTCCAGACTCTTTCTAATAATATAAAGTCTTCTTTGCAGTCAAAAAGATCACATCAGGGAATGAGAGTCCACCTATTTAGTTTTACTTACGGGTGAGAGAGGACACACTATGAAATCTTCAACCTGGTTAAGATGAGTTACCCAATCTTCCTCAGTGTGAACAAGATGTTTCCCAAACTTCACAAAATTCACCTGCAAAACAGTTTAAATATGATATATTTAAAATTTAGAAAAGTATCAGGTTTTCATGCAATTCAGAAATACACATTTAAGTATATGCAATATATACATGTGTTTCCACATAGTTAGAATATATTGTGTAATGGCAAGTGTCTGAAGGAAGAAGAATCTGATTTATTTGGTGGTGGATGCCTTGTCCCTGGGGGTGTTCAAGGCCAGGTTGGATGGGGCCCTGAGCAGCCTTGTGTAGCTCCAGGCCTGGAGGTTGGTGGCCCTGCCTGTGCAGGGGAGTTGGAACTCTATGATCCTTGGGGTCCCTTCCAACCCAGACCAGTCTGGGATTCTATGATGGTGTGTGAGCATGTAACTCTGATGTTCCAGATCCCAGCTGTTTTTTTTTTCCTAGCAGGCAAATCCTTGTACATTTTATAATTATGGACTGAAGATCAAGATCTGAATTATCACCTGAAAACCTGCCATGCAGAAGTGCCCTAAACTTATTCCCGCTGCATCAGAATTTTCACTGACATGTATAAAGTTTCCAGCAGCATTTCTACACCCTTAATTTTATTGTTTGTCTGTGTCTTGGCTCTCTCAGTATAATAGCAACTAAGAGTACTTTAAGGGACCTTAAGGTCCTTTTTGAGGCTTTCAATGCAAAAAATCCCAAAAAGTGCTGGGCTTCCCAGCACACAGAGAGCAGAAATTTCTGTTAAACTTTCAGAGAACCAGGTTGTTGCCTCACATTCAGAATTATCCTGGGCTCCATCAGCAGAGGGGTGGCAGCAGGGACAGGGAGGGGATTCTTCCTCTCTGCTCTGCCCTCGGGAGGCCCCAGCTGGAGTCCTGTGTCCAGAGCTGGGGCCCCAATGCAAGAAAGATGTGGGGCTGTTGGAGAGGGGTCAGAGGAGCCACAGAGATGATCAGAGGGCTGGACCAGCTCCCCTATGCTGACAGCCTGAGGGAGCTGGGCTGGTTCAGTCTGGAGAAGAGAAGGCTGCAGGGGGACCTCATTGCAGCCTTCCAGTCCCTGAAGGGAGCAGAGAAACAGGAGGGGAATCAGCTTGTTAAAGGGTAGATAATGGTAGGACAAGGGGGATGGATTACAACTAAAGGAAGGAAGGTTTAAATTGGATATTAGGGGGAAGATTTTTATGGAGAGAGTGGTGAGGGGCTGGAACAGTCTGCCCAGAGAGGGGGTGGGTGTCCTGACCCTGGGGGTGTTCAAAGCCAGGTTGGATGGGACCTTGGGCAACCTTGTGTAGCTCCAGGCCTGGAGGTTGGTGGCCCTGCCTGTGGCAGGGGGGCTGGAACTCTATGATCCTTGGAGTCCCTTCCAACCCAGACCAGTCTATGATTCCATGATTCCTTTTGGTTCTGGATTTTATTGAGACCTCTTTAATATCTCTACTTCAGAATATCTTGAGCTGTAGCAGGAATAACTGATGAGTGAGCAGTTTTCCTGGCACACTGAGGTGCTTGAAAAATTCTCTCCAGTTCACCGTTTCTCACAGGCATTGTTACACTTGCAATTTATGTCGGGGTGAATAAAACACATTCCAGTTTATGACACTTTTTGGTTTGACTTTTTTTTAAGGCACTTAACAGCAGGTCTTAAATAGAGTCCATGGGATATATTTTTTTTTTCACTAAAGAAATCTCAAACCAAGAGAAGCTATTTAAATTTAAACATGCTTGTCAACCTCACAAAATTTTGCTTTACAAAAGAAGCAATCTGATAAGGTTGAAGTGATCCACAATGAAATGCCTGGCTTTTTTCTTGAACTAGAATTTCAAAAGAACCAACTTTTAGAATAAAAGGTTTAAAAAAATGGAAATTGGAATGAAATATTTCTGTGTCATAGAAACATTCACTTCACATGAAAAAACTACTGTCGGCTCTAGTGCTTTGGAACTGAGATGCCTGAAGTTGGAATATTCTCAGTGAATGAGGAAACCTGTGTCTTCAAAAACATTGTGTTTTTTGAAGTGTCCCATATTTTTAGCATTCAGGTATAACATTTCAATACTATCCATGGTGGCCTTTAACAGGTATTGGAGGAATAACCCACTGTATCAGTACAGGCTGGGAGAAGACCTGCTGGAGAAGAGCTCTGTGGAGAAGGACCTGGGGGGGCTGGTTGATGACAGGTTGGCCATGAGCCAGCAGTGTGCACTGGTGGCTAAGAGAGACAATGGGATCCTGGGATGCATCAGGAGGAGTGGGGCCAGCAGGTCGAAGGAGGTGATCCTCCCCCTCTACTCTGCCCTGGTCAGGCCCCTCCTGGAGTGTTGTGTCCAGTTCTGGGCTCCCTGGGATAAAAGGGACAGGGATCTCCTGGAGAGAGTCCAGAGAAGGGCTACGAAGATGATTAGGGGTCTGGAACATCTCCCCTATGAGGAAAGGCTGAGTGAGCTGGGACTGTTTAGTCTTGAGAAAAGAAGACTTAGGGGGGACCTAATTAGTGTTTATAAATATCTTAGACATGGGATGCAGGGGGAATTGGCCAGCCCCTTTTCAGTGTCTGTGGGGACAGGACAAGGGGCAACGGCTGCAAGTTGGAGCATAGGAAGTTCTGCACCCACATGGGGAAGAACTTTTCCCCAGTGAGGGTGAGGGAGCCCTGGGACAGGCTGCCCAGGGAGGTGGTGGAGTCTCCTTCTCTGGAGAGATTCAAGTCTCATCTGGACGCCTATCTATGTAATATGAGATAGGGAGCTGCTTTGGCAGGGGGGTTGGACCCGATGAGCTCTTGAGGTCCCTTCCAACCCCAACGATTCTGTGATTCTGTGATCAGACCTGCTCCAGAAGAATGACTGGAATTCATGGATACAACCCATTAAGTACAAGAAATTGGGTAAAAATAAGGTCATGAGACACTCCTGCAAATGCTACATGTTGTGGGATGGTGGGATTAATGCATCAGGGGAGGGGGAGGAAGCAGCAGATCATGCAGTGTGACATGTCTTGCTTTTAAAAAAGTAGGAAGGGACACTGGTGTTGCTCCTAGGGATGGCTGCACTGGAGATTGGCATGCCCTTTCAGCCCCCTGCCCCCACAAAATCACCTCCACCTGGGCACTGAGAAGGTAAGTTCTTGTGCTTGCTGACTTGCCGGTCCTACCCCTCTATAGGATGGTGGCAATTCTGCATTACCATTTCTTGCCATCTTGAAACCTGATGCACCATGACTTTTTATCATGTCTAAAGCTAACTGAACATCTAACCCAATGAAATCTTCAGTGTCTTTCCCCCTTCATCTCAGCTGTGGTGATGGATGCTGGAGGTTTGACCTCCAAGGTTCTTGTCTCTGCACATTTGCCTCCCTTCTGCTTTGGCTTCACTCAGGTAGATGTTGGGCAACACTGAACAGGTAGGTCTGGATGTGTGGAGCAAAGGTGCCACCATACTGTGAAAATAGCTTTCCTTTCCACCACTTCTGCAGATCACAGATGCCTCCTCTTTCTCCAAGTCCCTTCTCAGACCATTGGATTTAATGTGGAGAAAGATTATCCTGTGGTTTGGTCATGGGCCATCATGAGCAGAGATCTACTGACTGATGTAGACTGAAGTCAACTGATGACTACTTCTAGGTCCCACCTACCTTTCCTATCACAAAACTAGTCCTGTGATGATATTTCTAGTAAATATAACTGCATTCAAATCCAGAAAATGTGTTTTTGTCTCAGTAGGGTCCTTTGAAAGCTTTTTCCTAAATCTATAGTGGAAATGCTCTTTTAATCCACTTACTGTTGTTATTTTATTATGATCCAAATTTAAAGTGCTTGCAAGCTAGTGAGAAATCTTACTTGGGGTATCTGGAGAGGCCAAATTGTTAAAGGCACCAGTGGAAACAGGGGAAAAGGCACGCTACCTGCATGTCCCTGCCTCTTCTCCCAGCAGCCAAATAAGAAACACAGGCAAATAGAAGATCATGTTCTAGAATCAAAAGTCAGCTAGGAGGACAAATTGTAATGGGAGGAAGACTCGACTTCTGTAAGAGTTCAGACTTGAAATGTATGAGATCCAAGAAGCTCAGTGGTGCTGTCCAATACCTGCATCTTTAGACTTGCTTAAGCTTTAGGGGCTGTCTGGAAGTCTATGGAGTCAAAGCAACTACACAACAGAAACTTTCACGCTGTGCTTTTCATCCCAAGCCCTTTTCACATTAGTGACCCAGCTGTGTCTCCAAATGAATTTCCATTTGGCTTCAGAAGCTGCTCAGCATGATGGAAAATCAGCCTACTTGTTTAGGAAACTGCATGCAAAGTGGGGAACTCAGCAGTACACTCCTGCACTTGAAAATGCTGTTCTGGTTTGATTTCTATTTCTCTAGCTTTGAAAAGGGGACAAAGAAACCTCTAAACCCTACACAGGTCTCCAAAATGGAATTGAATGGCAGAGACTGAGGCTCTGGGGTGGCAGAGGAGGTGAGCACCCTTCAGCCTTTGATTTTGCACCAGCTCAGTTCTGGCACTGACTGACTAGTGCTACTAGTTTGCTTTAGGAGACCTCAATTTCCCAAAGTTTTCCCTCAAAATTGTAACCTACAGCCACTGTTTCAGGGCATTCAACCTATCCCCAGGCAGCATTATTCTGATAGTTTTACAAGAGGAAAATTTCTCAAGCATTCACCCTTTTAAAAGCTCACCCCAAGTATTTGCAGCTCATCCTGTTGGCTGTTGGAGTTCTTCCCTGCAGCTACATCTTTCCACTGTATTTCTGTGCCTATAGTAATAAAAACAAGGCAATAATTTAGCTCCCATGATTGTTGTACTGAAGCTTGTTTTTTATCCCAGTCTCTTATCTTCTCCATTCAGAGCCAACGTATCTTATTAGTTTGCCACAAACATGGTCAGAGATGAAAGATTCTGTCATATATTTTCCTTCATATTAAACCACAAGGCTTTATCCTTCTCTTTCATTTTTCAATCTTAGACTTTATTGTTCCTGACTATCTCTGCCACATGTGATTTTGGCTTTCATGCAGCTGTGAATATGTGCATTTCTCTATTTATCCTCTTTATCACAACCAAACAAGATTGGGAGCACTTTAAAAATAACTGGCCACTGAATGCTGTTTCATCAGTTATTCATTGCAGTAACCTTACCAGGGCAGATTTGGGGTTATGAAGATACCACAATAAAACATTTGTGAAGACTTGAAATATTTCCACACATTCTCTTTACCTGTTTCGTACATGAGTATGTCACAGCAGGCAAAAACCAACCCAGAATTAGTAGCAGCAGGTCAAATCCTGCCCACACCAGCCCAGGGGAATGGACCCAGGTGACAAGTCAGGCAAGATTCTGCAGGACGCTGTGGGATGCTGTTGGACTGGCTAAACTGATCCATGTTCTCCTCCCCGTATCTGCAAAACACAGCTCAGCTGCAGGTAAGGATTAAAATTCTTGATCATCCTGCAGCAGTTAGTTATTTTCCTCTCTATCTTCTCCCTTCAGATCTCTGAATTATTTTTTTTTTCTTCATGGTAAAGGGTTGGGTTTGCTCCAGACTCAGTGAGTGTCATTTCTATCCTGCTGAGGGAGAAATGGGTGTCAGAAAAATAATCAGGGGGTTGAAAACTATTTGAGTAAAAAATAGTTCACCTTTTTAATGTGCACTTTGAAGATGGAATGGAAGAGAAGCCAGAAAGATCAGGGTGCCTGAAGGATTAGTATCTGATTTGAGTTTAAAGGGGTAATCATATCACCTAATTTAGTCTCCCAGTGCCAGAAGCCTTATTGCTCTAGATAATCAATGAAACAAGGTGTGCTTAAACTGCAAACCTTATAAGCATTGCCCATCCTTGCCATACTCCAATTTATGTTCGTTTTCCCCTGTGGTTCAGGTCCCTTTTAGCTTTTCAAAAGGGAGCTGGGGCACATTTCAGCCAGATCCTCTTCGGAACAGGCAGCAAAGACAAACATTTATCATCACATCCTGTTGTGTGGGGTATTTCAGCTCACTTGGTACAAGCAGTGAGTAGAGAATAACTAAGAGAATAACTGTCAGAAGAATCATAGAATCACAGGGGTTGGAAGGGACCTCCAGAGATCATTGGGTCCAACCTCCTGCCAAAGCAGGGCCCCTGGGACAGGGCACACAGGTCGGTGTCCAGACGGGGCTGGAATCTCTCCAGAGAAGGAGACTCCACACCCCTGGGCAGCCTGTCCCAGGGCTCCCTCACCCTCACTGGGGAAAAGTTCTTCCCCTTGTTGGTGCAGAACTTCCTGTGCTCCAACTTGCAGCCATTGCCCCTTGTCCTGTCCCCACAGACACTGAAAAGGGGCTGCCCATTTCCCCTGCATCCCATACTTAAGATATTGATAAACATTAATAAGGTCCCCCCTTAGTCTTCTCTTCTCCAGGCTGAACAGCCCCAGCTCACTCAGCCTTTCCTCACAGGGGAGATGCTCCAAGCCCTTCATCATCTTTGTAGCTCTTCTCTGGGCCTCTCTCCAGGAGATCTCTGTCTTTTTTATACCAGGGCACTCACTTGGTCTATAGAAAGCTCAAACAGTGCAAATCCCCTCATTCCCCCAACATCTTTGGTTCTGATGCCTCCAAAGGAGATAGTAATGGGGGTTGCAGCAATCTGGTGTAGCACTAGTACTCCCAGGCATAACTACACCTTGTCCTTGCACAGAAAGGTGCAAGAGCCATGTTCTCTTATTTGGTGGTATTCTTATACAAGCACAGGAAGACCAGGCATGGCTGAATCCCTTCAGGGTTGCGTCAGCAACCACAAGAGCCCTCCCCTTCTCATGCTTTCTAGGCTGCTCACAGTGGGTCAACCCATCACATTAGTATGATTTTCATCAGGTCCCAAATCTACAGCAGAAAAACTGTAATTTTCCCAAGGATGCAGCGTTCACTGAGCCCATATTGATGTGGTTACTTTGAAGTTGCTCACCCACTGTTTAACTGAAACAGTGGGTTGGAATGGTAGAAAAGGAGACCCAACAAGGAACATGGCTGGGTGTGAATTCCTATTCACACCTCTAATTAGTGTCAGTGGGGTCATCACTGGTGTAGTCATATTAATTACACATGAATGACAGCTACAATAGCTTTGAGACTAACTACAATTTTACTAGCGTGAGTGCCAGAAAGGACATACCTTTGACATAATACTGAATGTATTAAGAAATAATTTGAGATTTAAAGATCTTAATATTAGGGTATATTACCATATCAATAGGTAAGATGACAAAAAATGAAAAAACACACTATAGAAATACAGTTAGCATTATGCTAGTGGTAATTATTTACCAAAAGTTTCTTACAAGATGGAACTATAAATATTTTCATGGTGGTTGTTAAACCTTCCTGATCTCATCTGGTAGAGACCATCTGGTCTTCTGTCCCTTGCTCTAGGAAGGTGTGTGTGACTTGCAAGCACAAATGCACATTAACCACTCCCATGCTGGAAGCTGCATGGTCCTGCTGTAGTCTGAGGGTGCTTAACATACCTTCAATGCACAGCACAGTTGTGCACAGGACCACCACTGCAATTCAGTCCACAACTGATGGAGAGTCTCCAAAAGGTGATTTAGACCATGCATGGGCTCAGTTGCTACCTCCTCCCTTGATCACAGGGAGTTTAGGTGGTCTTCTAACATTGTTCGGTGGTTGGGTGGGAGGAGTCTGGGTGGCTGGAGTCACACAGTCATATAGGTGGATGTGTCCTGTCAGAGGGTGTATCTACCAGGCATTATGGGGTTGTGATGACAACACAGGTATACATACCTGCAGTAGCGCTGATGTGTCACAGACAACAAATGAACAAGCTGCAGCACATCTTTCCCAGCCAAGCTAACTGCAGAGATTTGGAAATCTCCACTGCTGTCAGGGCAGGCAAGTCTGAAATGTTGCCCCTTCCCTGGCACCTGATTGGAAAAGGACCATTTGCAATTACACTCCCTTAATGTCTTCATGCAAAAAGAAACAACTTTCAAACTGTGCAGAGATCAAAATTCTTGCTATAAAGAGCATGCTGGTCCTGAACATTAACAATGTTGGGATTTTCTTTTTTTTTTCCTCATTAAGAGGCATTTTCCTGTCCATTAGCATCCCTGGTACTCCTGTGCAGAAGTGCATTACCTCTAACACCACAGAGCTGACAAGCAGCAAGAGATGTGTAGCTCCCCGATGGTTAAATCTATAGGAAACCTCTGGTGTTTAATGAAACCCCTATGGAGACCTCCATATTAACCATGGTTTAATGCTCCATAATGGCAGTGAGTAATTTATCTATGAGCAACAGCAACTCCTAGTTCTCTGTGCATTAGGAGTTATTTATGAGGTAATTTTAACAGCTTCACACTGGCTGGTCATTATGTTACTGAAGGCTAACTGTCGGCAGTTGTAGCCTAGGAGAAGAGAAATACTTTCCCTGTTGCTGGCTAAGTAGTAAACAATGGCATGGGAGCACTTGCATGGTGGTGTGTGCACATAAAAGATGACAGAAGAAACAGCTCTACAAGAAACCCTCAGGAATCTGTGCAGACAACAGAGCCTACTTCTCACCTCAGTCCCACCAGCTCTGCCCTCAGGTTCCCCTGTGCACAGTTCCACCATGGAAGTGGGAGGGAACTACAGAATGGAAAGAGCAAAAACACAAAGTAGGAGATGATGTCATAGACTAGCACTCTCTGTGAGGCTGGGGTGTCAGTCACCTGCAGAAGATGAGGACACTGTAGCCAGACACAATCCTTACTACATGTTACCCTAGAAGGAAAGGAGCCATCCAGAGGGACCTTGACAGGCTGGAAAGATGGGACAGGGGGAACCTAATGAGGTTCAACACTGCCAAGGGTCAGGGGCTGCACTTGGGCCAGAGGAATCCCAGACACAGATACAGACTGGGAGAGGAGCTTCTGGAGAGCAGCCCTGCTGAGAAGGACTTGGGGATTGTGGTGGATGAGAGACTTAACATGAGGCAGCAGTGGCTCTTGCAGCTCGCAAGGCCAATGGGATCCTGGGCTCCATCAGCAGAGGGGTGGCAGCAGGGACAGGGAGGGGATTGTCCCTCTCTGCTCTGCCCTGGGGAGGCCCCAGCTGGAGTCCTGTGTCCAGAGCTGGGGCCCCCAATACAAGAAAGATGTGGAACTGTTGGAGAGGGGTCAGAGGAGCCACAAGGATGATGAGAGGGCTGGAGCACCTGCCCTACAAAGAGAGGCTGAGGGAGCTGGGCTGGTTCAGCCTGGAGAAGAGAAGGCTGTGGGGGGACCTCATTGCAGCCTGCCAGTCCCTGAAGGGAGCTGATAAGCAGGAGGGGATTCAACTTTTTAAAAGGGCAGATAATGGCAGGACAAGGGGGATGGATTAAAACTAAAGGAAGGAAGGGTTAGATTAGATATTAGGGGGAAGTTTTTTACAGAGAGAGTGGTGAGGGGCTGGAACAGGCTGCCCAGAGAGGGGGTGGGTGCCCCATCCCTGGGGGTGTTCAAGGCCAGGTTGGATGGGGCCCTGGGCAACCTTGTGTAGCTCCAGGCCTGGAGGTTGGTGGCCCTGCCTGTGGCAGGGGGGTTGGAGCTCTATGATCCATGGGGTCCCTTCCAACCCAGACCATTCTATGATTCTATGATTCTATGTTAGTGATGCTCTAGCCTTGGCAGATCAACTTAGCTGCTGCCTCAAGAAACAAAATAATGAAGAATATTGAAAGGAACCATAGTTGGAAGAAAGAAATGAGAAAGAAATTGGTCTTCAGGTACATACATGGTAGTAGTTGTTACAACCATACAAGGAGGTTTTCTTAATTCGGATCTGTTGTTTGAGGGGTTTTTTGTTTGGGTTTGTTTTTTTGGAGGGGTTGGGGTTTTTTTCCCTTTAAGAAGTTTCTTACCAAAAACCTGGTAGCAGTACACAGACAATTGAGTAAGTTCAAAGCAGACTGCTCCTATACACAGAAGCTGCAGGACCTTCCTCCTGCAGCATCCCTAAGGCTCAAATCCTGGCTCAACTCTCTCTGCTGGCAGTCTTCCTTCCCACAACATGCTGCTCAGCAGAACTAGCCAGGTGCATGATGATAAAAGTGTTGGTCTTTCAGGTAGCTTCAAGCCACAACTTGTCCTGAGTTCATTCTGTTGGCAATGTGCAAGCCAGAAAGGGACCCAGGCTTGCTTGTTGTTTTTTTTCCCCTCCCAGAGCTCTGCAAGTTCTGTTAAATTATATGGCAGATGTGATTCTGCACAAATTTGTAGAGCAGATGTGCTCACTGAGAAGGTCCTGTAGCTAAACTGCTCTTTCAGACTGGAAGATCACATCAGGAGAATTTACTGAAGGGAAACATAATTCTTTGGCTGTACATATGGGTTTGCTGAAGCCAGTTAAAACACATTTTCCTATCTGAAGGAGCATCATCTGGCTTTCTGGATTCAGCCCAACAGAAATACTAAAAATAAATATCTCACTTCCACTGTCCACTTCCCCACATGAAATCATCCACCACTGCAGAGTTTTACCCCGAGGTGTCCCCTTGCCATGTGCCAGCTTCCCTGTGCATCTTGCCAGGTGTCCACTTTGAAAAACCTTCATCCTGCCCTCTGCCCCATTTGTCCTTGCAGCTGATTCTCCCTGCAGATTTGAGGTTGATGCATGAAGGTGTCAGAGACCTTAATGTGATAGTTACACCATGGGCACAGGTTGCAATGAAGAATCCACCTCCCCAGAGCAGAGCTGTCCCTTCTCCCAGCTTGGAACTGCTCAGGCTTGGCAAGTGGGGCAGGTGGAACTGTGATGACTGGACAGCCAAGAATGTGGCCAACTGTGAGCAGAGTTCATCAACACCACCTCAACAGAGTAAACCCCCTCTGAAATATCAAGTCCATATTGCAGTGCAAGAACTCTTCCTTTAGCAAAAAGATTCAGACTAAGGCAGGTACCCAGCACAGAAACTTTCAGCTTAAGCTAGTTGTTCAAAAGAGGATAGAAAGGTGGTCTTATAATGAGAAGTGTTGGGCCAGCATGACTGTGTGCTTTGGTACACATTCAAGCTGGTCTATACCTAGGCCCAGGGAAGCACTTCTTAAGATGCAAGTAGTTCTATAAGCTATAAAATATATTGCACATATCAGGAAAACAATTGCAGTATTTTGGACACCAGATCTTCTGACTGCACAAAAACCCTCAGACATTTCAACATCTACTAAACAGATCGATACCTTCCTAAACTGAATCCATAAAACTCCCAGAGAAACCCCCACCTGCTACCCCACACTATCACTTTTTTTTTCCTGTATCTCCAGTCTGCCATGGATACTAGCTGAATCCCAAAGGATTCTTCTGAAATTATTCTCCATCCTTTCAATGAGAACCAAACCTGCATAAGAGCAAACCTGCTTCCAGAGTTGGACTTAATCTCAGAATCATAGGGGATGGAAGGGGCCTCCAGAGCTCATGGGGTCCAAGCGCCTGCCAAAGCAGGGTCCCTAGGACAGGGCACATAGGTCGGTGTCCAGATGGGGCTGGAATCTCTCCAGAGAAGGAGACTCCACACCCCCTGGGCAGCCTGGCCCAGGGCTCCCTCACCCTCACTGGGAAGAAGTTCTTCCCCAGATTGGTGTGGAACTCCCTGTGCTCCAACTTGCAGCCATCGCCCCTTGTCCTGTCCCCACAGGCACTGAGAAGAGGCTGGCCATTTCCCTCTGTCTCCCACATTTAAGATATTTCCCAATAATTGAAATTACCTGGCCAGAGATGATCCAGCCCAGAGAGAAATCCATTTCCTCACCCACTCAAGCTTCCCCAGTCCCAGTAATCCCTTAATCTCACCGACTCCCTCAACACATGTTAATTCTGTTGCCCCATCCTTTGCCCCACCCTGGCAACTCTTCATGAAAGAAAACACCAGTATATATTTTACTAACAGCCATTAACCACACAGCTTACAATGGGCATAGCACGGTGCCTCTGGAACATTAACCAGACCTCCCAAGTCATATACAAAGTGGCAGAGAGACTCCCAAGTGTGTCCTTTGATACACTACCTGTATCAAAGCTGCACTTTCATATTTATAAAACCAGACCTGGTACAGAGCTCATTTGAATCCAGCAAGACTGTAGGGGTGTAGAACTGCCTTTGGAGAGACAAGATGATTTTATTTTACCTAGGGAGAATAAAAGACTGGATCACCTTCCATTTTCACTGCTTCAGAGAGGAAGACTTGCAAAAGCAAGCAATGAGAAAGTCCATTTGAAAAACCCCCTTAACACACAGACCTTTGATTTAACCTTCCTTCTTCCTTTCTTGAGCATCAAATGAGACAGATGTGCCTAGGAGAGCCGCCTCCATATCTATCCATGTCTTTGGTGGAGAATTAACACTTCTTTAATTCTTCTGGGTATTCTGTACAATTTTGAGATAACTTCAGTCTGCAAGGAAACACATCCAACAGTGACATAATGACATCAAAGGTGGGATACAAGGAATGGCACTTGCACGAGCCTCTGCCTAACAGCAAGATACCTGGAACAGACTTTTACAGGGAAGAAAAGCCATTTCCTGACATTTTAAAATCAAGCTCATTCAGAAGCAACATGGGAACAATTACATGCTGGTAGGAAGAGTTAACCTTGGAACAGGCTCAGCAAACTTTCTTTTCTTTTTTCACTGTGATAGCACAAACAATAGCTCTATGGTGCTTTTAAATGTTTTTAAGTGGTCAGAGGGAAAAAGAAGCTGCTATAGTTGGACTTTAGATATATATACACAATTGTGATGATTCACACTGTTGAAATTATTTCTGTACACTTGTAAATTGAGTACTTTTACAAAGCTGACTGCTAGTGGAATCAATGGAGGTGCTTCAGTGCATTTAAAAATGTCTCCTATCCACCTCTAAGTCTTTGTTTTTAAAATATGCCTTAAAATCAGGGCTTCGCTTCCATTTTAGTCAAATTACAAACATGAATAGTGTGAGAAATCAGATATTTTTATACCATAAAGTGAAGATGCTCATCAAACATTTGGAGGGGCAATGTACCGTGTTGGTTTGCATGAGGGTTGCATGTTGCAGACCAGGGTTTAAAAGCCCCAGCTGCCCTTGTAGGTCTTCCATACTTCTGCCCAAGCACACCAGAGTAACTCAGCTATGAATGGCCCAGGACAAAGTAACAACACATCCACCCTCCCACACTCAGACTGCTTCCAGCTCAGGCTCTTCCTGAACTGCAGATAAATTCTGTAACTTTGAAAACCTCTGATTCCCCTCCATGAACACATCTCCCCTTAAATCAACATTTGAATCAACATCCACCACATTTGTGGCATGAGATCCAGCAAATCCACCCTCTATCAGCTGGAAGAAGAGTCATCTTGTAACATTTATTTCAGAGCTGGCTTCGTATGAGGCTTCCTAATTCCTCTGTGGGGGAAATAGTGAGCAATCAATCTCAATCCATGCTCTCTCTTCCTCCCTCCTGTAGTTTATAGATCTCCATGTCCTCCTCAGCAGTTTCTTTCCCAGAATGTTGTAAAGGGAGTAATAGACAGCGTTACAAATGATCAGACATATTTACAAACAAGCTACTGCATTTTTTAAATCTAGAGCAACGACAGCAACCCCCCATGGAGTAACATTTGTATAAACTATTGATAAAAAGAAACTTTTATGAGAAGTATGGGAAGAGAAATATCAGTGTATTTCCAGCTAATCAGCTGAAAACAGGAACTATATTGTAATTATTGCAGGTTGTTCCATCTGTACATAGTGCAAAACTTTGCAGCATCAATGCTATTTAAATCTGCAATTTGTCCTGGCTGTAGCTGTAGATATAAAATATAACCATGACACAAGAACAAATGAGGAATGATGCCTTGAGGGAGAATAAGTTTAGGCTGGAAATTAGAAGGATCCTTGCAGTAAAAGGAATGAAGTATTTGAACATCCTTCAGCTTGGAGTAGGCAGAGTAAAAAAGCCTACGTGTGTTTGTCTTGTCCATCCTTAACTTCAACTAATTCTACACAAAATATATTCGTAGTAGGCTATAGAAATTTGAGGTTTTGGACCAAAAGCTAGGAGTCCATATGAGCTGCTTGTGAATCCACATTGAGGTGTGGACTCCTAAAAGTCAGTGGAGGGAGGTCTGTGAACAGCCCTGTGCAGGCAGGCGCCTGCATAACTCAGACAGTGACGTGACTGCCGTGTGAACAGAGGGGTGCACTCCTGACAGGTCCCCTCACTCCCAGAGAAGCCTGGGTAAGGCTCAGTCAGGGCTCTCATCTAGTGTATGCACATTTGAGAAAGACCCAGCTGACATGACCTGGACCAGATAAGCTGAGCTCTCATTTCTGAGGCTGCCAGGGTTAGCTTTTGCTAGCATGATATTTGGAGGGCAAAAAAGGGCTTTTGCTTTTTGATCTTTGCAGTAAGCAGCAGAACACTACAACAAAGTAATGTGCAATGCCTTTAAATCAGGTGGGGTTTTTTTTGGTTGATTTTATAGGGTGTTACCTTTTTTTTTAATTGTTTAAAGTTTCTTTGTTCAAGTTTGGATATTTGGGTGTTTTGGGGTTTTTTCCCCCTTTTCTGTATTTTTGTGTTTTGGTTTCAGTTTTTTTTTGGTTTGGGTCTGGTATTTTTTTTGGAGCTCTGGAGTAGTTCTGGATTATGTGAGAGCCACCTCCACCTGATGGACACAGAAAAAAACCCAACCAAAAAAAAAAATCACTGCAAAGGAGCAGAGAGCAATTCCATTGTGTGTGTATTTGACCTTGCCCCTCTAATTGCAGTGAAGAACAGGCCACTGAAAATTCCTCTGTCTGAGGCTGTGCAGTTTGCAGCTAGTCCGCAGGATGCTGAGATGTTTCATGCCAAAGCAGAGCCATGTGCTCTCTAACAAGCAAAACAGGCAATATCTGCTGCAGGAAATACAGGGCAGAGGGCTTGCTGCTCCAAGAGGGTGAGCACAGTTTGGGAACTTTTTTCACTGGTGTTTTGGATTGAAATGGTTTAGCAATTAGCATTGTTGCTAATCACTGCTCTCACCGAACTGAGCTGACCAGACTTTGCTGGCAGAAGGAAAAGAGATTTGCTACTTGACAAAAGATTACAGGGAAAGGCAAGGGGAGATCTAAATGAAAGATGAGAGTGAGGAAGGGGCTGGCATAGGCATGGGGACCTGCATCTTGTGCTTCAGGCACAAAATGCATTAATCAGGGGCTGTTTCGAAACGGGGAGTGATGTGCAGAGAGACTCATCCTCATGCCAAAGAGGGTAAAAAGGATTCTATAGAGAACAAGCTGTGTTTTAATTTAAACACCTTGATCAAGGATAAGGGTTTTTTTAAGAGGGATCAATTGAAAACATTGACTGCAAACTCTGAAGACCACAGCAAGTACACAACTCCCCTGACTGCATTTGGCTGTACCGTGCCCGCTGGCTTCAGGGTTCTGGATGAAATTCTTCATGGAGGGAACAGCAGATTGGGCTTGGACATAATGCACACTGACTATAGAAACACAGAGGATCTTTATTGTTGCTATGCAACATTCCAACATTGCAATTATTTGACAACTTTATGCCCCTGATGCCCTCAGTTTTGTTTTGGTGTCCACTTAGCTAGATCACCAGCTTTTGCAGCTTCACTTACTTTCAGTCAGCATCATGTCACAGTCACTCCCCTCTGTCTATTGGTAAGGTATGGTTGCCTCCAAAAACCCCCTCAAACAAAACAAAACAATCCCCAGTTCCCCCTCCCCCCAATTATCAGTACTTTGTTCTCAGGACAAAGCTCAGACTGCAGAACTGCTTCCCCATCTGAACAGCAGCAGTGGTTTTGCCTGACATTTTGTTTTGTCCAGTGACAGTTTTATTACAGGAAGAAAATGAATATTTATATTTGCAGCCCTCATCATTCCACTTGTGGGGGAGTGAAAAAGTATAAGAGCTGCATCAGAACTGACTCAACTGCAGACCAAACCATCCCTCTTTCCCCTCCTACAGCCTCCCTCATGCTCCTCTCACTCCTCCTATAACTTACACCCTTATTTATCTTACCTGCCACTCTTCTGCACTGAAAAGGTCACCTGGAAAGACTTTAACCAGCTCCAGCTGATCTCCTGCATTCTGGAGGAGACTACTGACTAATTCTTTCTCTCTAGATCTGGCTTCTAAAAATGATACAAAGTTTGCAGTACAGGGTTTTAGAAGCTGTATCTCTTTCTAGAAATAGAGAAAACCACATGCTGAACATCTTCCCAGATTTATTAAACAGCCAATCACTTAGGAATTATATGCCATACACACACACACGGTCTCAGGTAGTTGGAAGAAAGTAGAGTGCATTCCTCTGATAGACCAAAGAACACCAGATGTTCTGCACTGCACCAAGCTGAAAGAGCAAAATAATTAAAAAAAGGTCTCTGCAGAGCTGTAACAGCACCTTCTCCTGATTATCTGAGTTGGCAGTTTGCACATCCAGCTGCAATCCCTGCTGGCACATACCAAGCCCTGAGCAGCTCCGCTGTATTTCACACTGCACCTGAAAACATCCTGGGACCTGTTGCAGAGGTAGGCTGTGCCCTGCCATGCCATGGCACAGCCATTTCTGGGCTGCAGAAGCAGACCAGAAAGTTCCCATTCACATGCAAAACCAAATAATTCAAGCTGGAGGACTTGAACTTGCCCAGGATTTTTTACAGGGGCTAAAAGAAAGTCAGAGCCTTGCTTTTTGTAGCAGCTATTCTTAACGTTGCCAACATACCCTGAAACTCCCTTAGGAAACACAGGGCAGCAGCACCGCCTTCACTATAACTAAGCAGGCACACAGACAGTGATATTGAGCTTTCCTACCTCCACAAACCTTTTAGCTCCCCCTGAAGCCTACACTTCCACAATAGCTCTGAGCCTGTGAGGGTGCCCAGCGCTGGAGAGCAGAAAGCTAAAGCTTAAAGGAGGGTTTCACATGACGAAAGGTATAACGCCTCTCATTCCAAATAATGCCAGGTTCAGTGGGGACCCCTTGGGAGGGGAAGCAATCCCACCCACAAGAAATAGAGCCGTGCCATTTGTATGTTAAAAGAAGAGCATCGTGAGCGAGTTACAGTAATGACCCATAAAACCCACATCACAGGAACAGGGCTTCACCAGCTCTGTGATTTATACCTCTCTAGATTGGTAAATAATGGGGACTCTTGCTGGTTTTTTTCTTTCTTGTGTGAGAGCTCCCATTATCTGAGCCAGAATTGAAAACACAAAGTGAAACAGATGTTTGTCAGAGCCCTGGTACTATACCTCTCTGCACCCTAGGGAAAAAAAAGGTATTATTTTGAATTTAAGAAGTTGTCTATGCAATGTGATTGCTGCTAAAAAGGGAACCTGTTAAAAGGTCACCAGCCTTCACTGTTATCAAGACGTACCAGTGTCACCCTGCGCTCAGTTCAGTGCCAGAAATGTAACAGCCCTATCATATTTCAGCTGAAATGCCAGTTTCTTAGCTGGAGCTCAGGGAACAACTACAGCTTATCCCTGCTTTCCACCATGGCTTTGTGGAGCTCCTCATCCAAGTGGGACCTCCTGACCTGTGTATGGAAGGGGACAGTGTCCATGGATGGGGTCAGGGTGTTTCCCTACCTGGCATTTGAACCTCCCCAGCTCTGGACATCTGCTCCTGTGTCCCCACACACTTGCTGTCCTGGAAAGAAACGCTGAGGGAGGACCAGGAAACACCACAGGAGACACTTGCTGGGTGCAGCAAGAGCAGGCTGCTCTGCAGAAGAGGCTGAGATGGAGGCACAGGGCCATCTAAGCAAGGGGAGACAAGCAAGTCCGGCCAGGACAGTACACAGAAGGTGAGAAAGGATCAAAGCTGGTCAGAGGCAGTAAGGTGCCAGGTCAGGCTTAGCATGCACACACCCCTGCTCAGGGAAGGAGGGGCAGGTCAAAGGTCTGAGCTTAAATGTAGCCTCAGGAAGCCCAGGTGAGGCTCAGCTGAGCAGACACAGCCCCTCAGTGCACACAGAGCCCTAACAATAGCAGCACATTTGCACTGCTCTATCACCATCCTGGTAGTAGAGGAATATGTTTTGCTTCTGTATCTCACTGGACATTGAAAATGTTCCTCTGCACTTTGTGAAGGAAACTCTGGGTCCCTGAGATGTAAATATCTTCAGTGGGACTCTCTGCACCACCTACTTTATATATAGTAATTATGCTGGTGCATGGACACCACTGCCTTGCTTTTAGCTCACCAGGGCCAGCCTGACCTCCTGGCTCAGTAATGTGGACCCTGGGGCAAGGCTGCTTTTTCCAAGCAAATCCCTTGGGTTTTATTCTTTATGTCTTAGTCCAATCCAGGAAGAATTTGAAACTCCTACTTTCTGTAGCCTGGAACTGAACCATGAGTGACAGGCTATGGCTGCACACCAAACCCCTCACTGGTTCCTTGAAGGAAGGACCTTCTTCATGTATTAACATTGATTTTTACCACACTGAGTAGCACACTGCAAAGAGAACTGCAGAGAGGCAATGGAGGAAGAACTAGAAAGCTGACCAAGAATCACCTCATCCCCGTGGCAGGAAGGGATATTTGTACCCTGTTTTCTAACTTGTACCTTGTGTGAGAGTCTCTAGCAGCCCTTTGGGAACAGATGTGACAGGCACTGGGTGCCACCAGTGCTGATCAGGCAGCATAAGTTAGAACAGGTTGTCTTCAGAGTCATCTGCAACATATGGTGATGCTAAGGCATTGTGGTGGTTCAGCCCCAGACAGTGGCTGAGCACCACACCCCCCACTCACTCCCACAGGAGATACAGACAGAGCCTCCATGTGTTGGGAGAAAGACAGTTTACTGACAAAAATCACCATGAATGTGGAACAATAATGGCCAATTACACTCACACCCAGTGCTAACACAGAGTACCTTACTGACCTGATGATTGCAGAGGGCTGCCCAATAGCAAGGACCAACCAACACCCCAGACACACTCAGACTGTTCTGGAGGCAAGAAGCCCCTACCTTTCCCCAACCAGCTGCTTTTATGGGGAAGTGGTGTCAGGTGGTGTGGAAAACAGCCCAGGCCAACTCAGCTCACCTGTGCTGGCTGCTTGGGGAAGTAAAATCTGGCCTGTCAAGAACCAGGACAGGTATACACAGCTTTTTGGCACCCATCAGTGATCAAAGTAAAGCCTTCAAATGATGTTGGAGGTCATATGAAGCTGGAAAAGTGTACCTATAGCATCAGTTTTGGGGTGGTTGAGCATGGGCTGCAGGCTTACTGCCACTTGGGGCTGGGGGTTGTTTCCAAAATGGCATTACTTGACTCTTGGGGACTTGTCACACTTTGGTCAATGGATCAAACTTAACCAAGTGACTAAAACACACCCATGAAGCACAGAGTCCAATTCAGGAGCTCTACCCTTTTAAGGATAAAACAAACACCAGAAAAGTGGGGCTTTTTAAAAGACTTTTTGTAAGTGACCAAAGAGCACATGAAATTATAATACTAAAACAGTGAAATGCCCAAGAGCCATTTTCACATTTACCTTGCGTGCATTAAAATATATAATAAGGCTTTAGGAGATAGGCTGTATTTCTCCTTCAGGCATTCCTGATGTAATAGGGCTCATTTGAATTGGAAAAAAGAGAAGCCTTGGAATCACTCTAGACATAATCTTGGGGATTTTCCAGTAAATTCAATAAATTCAATTTATTTTGGACTTTGCATGTGGGCCTGGCTGAGCCTTGGAAGGTTCAGAAGAATTTTTTGGAACCTCTCTGTTAGATTTTTATCTGTTACACAAGTGGGAGCCTGAAACAGTTGCATTTATAGCATGAGATTCACTTCAGCTTTACACCTGGGTGCATTAATCGAGACCATGCTCTAGCTTCATCTCTAAATGGTTCCTTTTTGTGAACGTTGATGAGAGTGAAAGACAGCTCCTTGTGGGTATTATACCCCAATGATGTTTAAGTTCAAAAAAGTAGGGGGTGGGGGGGGATCAGCAAAATATTTTCTCCTCTCTTAACTTTCTTAAGTTTCTCATCTAAGCCACTGAAGGTCTCAGATCACACAGTGAAGGAAAGGGGACTGCCTTCCAGTGTCCACAAAAACTTTGGAGCCAGTTGCATTTTCTACTCAATTGCTACTGAGGAAGTACGTTTTCTCAGCTTTGTGGCAGTGCCATCTCTCTGTAGCATGGCAGGGCTTTTCCTTTTAGCAAGATAAACATATAGAGACAGGCAAAGCACCGTGTGTGACTCCTGCATTCAGAGCTCAGGGCCTGAGGGGGCCTCAGGAGATCACCTGGTTTATTTCTTGCCCCAGGGCGGGCTCAGTCCACACTGCATCATCCCTGACAGATGTCAGCCACACACATCTTCAGTCAGACCACAGGGAACGGCCCCGAAATTCAGCGAGGTAAGCCAGGATCCAACAACAACAACTATTAATTTGCAAATGTAATTACTGTTAGTTGGGGTTGCTTCATTGAAGATGGTCTCTTTTAAAAGCGATGCTGTGAGAGTGAGACCAAATTATCCCTAGCTCAGTTCAAGTGAACGTTAGTGGGGCAAGCTTGAGAACATTCTGATTTGCACAGAAAAGAAACTAGCCAGGAGAAGTGGTAAATGGCTACTTTTTCTTCTTCCTACTCCCCTCCAGCTAAAAAGGTTCTGCCTCCCCTTCGGATAGACAAAGAGTTTGTTTGAGGTATCTCAGCAAACAGATTGATCATCACAGAGTGAAAGACAAGATGATCAAATCACCTAGTAGAGAATTAAAGTTCATTTGCCTTTGCTGGGTGTAGTTTACAATTATACTGGACTACTTGAGTTTTACTTTGATAACCAGCTATGGGATCACGGGATCATAGAGTCACAGGGGTTGGAAGGGACGTACAGAGATCATTGGGTCCAACCCCCTGCCAAAGCAGGGTCCCTAGGACAGGGCACACAGGTCGGTGTCCAGACGGGGCTGGAATCTCTCCAGAGAAGGAGACTCCACACCCCCTGGGCAGCCTGTCCCAGGGCTCCCTCACCCTCACTGGGAAGAGGTTCTTCCCCATGTTGGTGTGGAACTCCCTGTGCTCCAACTTGAGGCCATCACCCCTTGTCCTGTCCCCACAGACACTGAGCAGAGGCTGCCCATGTCCCCCTGTCTCCCACCCTTCAGATATTGATGAACATTAATAAGGCCCCCCCGAGTCTTCTTTTCTCCAGGCTGAACAGCCCCAGCTCACTCAGCCTTTCCTCTCAGGGGAGATGCTCCAGTCCCTTCATCATCTCCATAGCCCTGTGCTGGACTCTGTCCAGGAGATCCCTGGCTATTCTGTACCAGGGAGCCCAGAACTGGACACAACACTCCAGGTGGATGCCCCCCTTGTGATGGTTAGCCCAAAAAACTCTAGGGATGTAGGTACTTTTAAACTCTCCAGTGAAGCCTTTGCACAAATATAATTGCTTTTCCAGTGGGCAGGCTGCTGGAGAGCTGGTTGAACTGTCAGGTGTTTGAAGATCTGAATATATTGCCATGGTTAAGAACCGATGTGATTATGCAAAATTAAGCTCTGTGCATGTCTGGGAGTGCATGAGGGTGTGTAGGGGAACTGAACGCAGTAGCTTTCCCTGAAATGTGACTGCTTTTTCTAAGGTAGTGAAAAATTTCTGCTGTCAAATAAATGCTCACAAAGTGCTAATGGAAAGTGGAATCTGAGGAGAAATTAAGGTTCAACCAGATTGCACAGGCTGGATCCTTAGTTGGTATAAATCGGTGCCTACAGTGGATCTGACTGCTAGTCTACTCTAGGCTACTCTCATCCATCCTGCTCTCGTTCTTTCTACATGCCCACCAGCACAGAGGCTGGATGAGTGTCTGCACAGTCAGGATCCATCCCATTACTATGCTGCCTGCAGACATGGCTCCAAAAATAAAATACTCTGTATGTCTCAGAGCAGCCTGGAGACAACATAAGCAAAGGTTTCTTCCCAGGCCCCACTCGCTCTCATGAACAAAGTGTTATTTGGGCAGGTCTTAAAGAGCAGCTTTTGTCTCCTTCCCAGCTTTCTTCCTCCTCCAGTCACCCTCCACAGCTTCCTCCCTCCAACATGCCTTGGTGGAACTAAGACAACACTGACAACTCAGGAAGTGCGTGGAGTTGAAAAGTCAATGCTAATTTAAGAAGAGATGGTGAGAGGCAGAGCAAGGTGTGAGGAAGAGGTGAGTCCAAGGAGACCGCAGATAAAACAACCTCAGCAGCAGTGCTTTGAAAAAAGCGACTTTCCAAAATCTCCCCATAGCTGAGACAGTATTTCCTGCTGGTGGATGTGCTGGCCCATGAGAATGAGAGGGAAGGGGAACACATCAGGGAGCTGAGATATCAGGAGCAACGGCAGCTGAACAGGTGTAAAATGAGTGAGAGACGCCAGCGGGAAGAGAGGAGCCAGGCTGTGATGTGCCAGGATGCTTTGTTATCTCATGGAGCGCTTGCTCTGCTCTGCAGCGACTTGCCAGTCGTGCAGGGTGGGCTCCTGCTGCTCCTGGCAATTGCACATGGGTGGGTGGCAAAGCAGGAGGGGGACAGGGAAGGAGGAGGGAAGCAAGAGGAGAAGTGGGGCAGCTTCGGAGGTCCATGTCAGCTCCTCTTGGTGGGGCACGCCTGGGAGGATGTTCATTGCACTCCTGTGGAGATCCCTTTCACTGTGAAGTGAGATGTTTTGTAGAACCAAAGAAAGGGAAAGGTGGAAACAAGTCAGGGATGTCTGGATCTGTGGAAAAACCTGCCTTGACAGCAGCAAGGAGCAAGAGGGAGAGGTAATTCTGCACAGCACCTACAGCACAGAGCAATGCTTGCCATGAGACCTGACCTCTGCATGGAGAGAACAGGTGGCACACAAGTCCTCTTCAGAAAGGGTGTCTGACTTCCCATCTGTAGCAGCCAGTCTAGTGAAAAGTACTGCCCCCAGCACAAATCCGTGGGCTGCCGTGGCTGCACCTCACGCTGAGCTGGTAGGACAGTGTTAAAGGTGTTTTCTAAGCCAGGGGCTTATGAGGCAGAACCTAAAGGTGACAATGGGGGATTGCAGAGTCCAGCTTGAGCTCCTATGTTCACATCAGTGAGAGGGTCCCGTGGGACCAACCCCATCACTCCCCTGTAAAAGACAAGGGGAATCGAATCAGGGGCCACGGCACCTTCCTTCAAAGCTGCTACTACTCAGTGTCTCCTGTGCTCCAGCTCAGAAGATGCTAGAACAAACCCCAGTTCCTCTCCTCTAAAGACAATTTCAACTACCCGATGACTGATTTGGAAGCATCCTTTTTAGAAAGCTTTCCTGGGTCAATAAAGGTGTGGCATCCAGAGAAGGGGCTGGGGATGACATCCTGGCTCCTCAAGGGTTAATGGAATCATTATGCAGTGCTCAGGAGGGCCAGAATTTCAGGCTGTATTTCCAGGGTGTGAAATACTGTCTCATTATTTCTGTGATCCAAACACCATAGGATAAGACTAACAGCAGCAGGAAAATAGATCTTAGGAGATACTGACCATAAACAAAAGTGAATTAAATGCTTATTTTCCCTTAGGCAGGCAAACAATCCATAAGTATTCAGCTAGCTGAGACTCCACTTAGCTCACAAATACCAGTGAATACACCATGCCCATTGCTGTTCCGAATTTCCTCTTCCCTCTGACTTGCCACAGGACTCCCCAGCCACGTTACACTCCAACAGAGCTCCAGGACGTGTCACCCAGATGGGACTTTACCTCCAGCCTCTCACATCTGTTCAGGAGTTTCAACTTTCTTTTGCACAGGCAGCTCTGCCAAGAAACCTGAACTGCCCAGACACCTGCAGGAAGGTGTCAAACCCTGGAGAGGCATGCAAAAAAAGCTTTTGCACCAGTCTGGGATCCCTTTCTGAATTCTCCAAGCTTCCTTCCTCACCAATGTGTGGCTCCACCTCTGTCAGTCCCTTTTTCCTATTTAGTGCAGTATTGACTGTGCAGATGGATCCCATGAACTTCTAAAGCATAAGAAAATATTTGCAGATCTTTTTGTCCTCTTTTATAAATCCAGGATATAGGTTATCCTGGAAAGAGTCCAGGGGAGGCTACAAAGATGATGAAGGGCCTGGAGCATCTCCCCTGTGAGGAAAGGCTGAGTGAGCTGGGACTGTTCAGCCTGGAGGAAAGAAGACTAAGGGGGGACATTATTAATGTTTATAACTATCTTAAGTATGGGATGCAGGGGGAATTGGCCAGCCCCTTCTCAGTGTCTGTGGGGACAGGACAAGGGGCGATGGCCTCAAGATGGAGCATAGGAAGTTCCACACCAACATGGGGAAGAACTTATCCCCAGTGAGGGTGAGGGAGCCCTGGGACAGGCTGCCCAGGGGGTGTGGAGTCTCCTTCTCTGGAGAGATTCCAGCCCTGTCTGGACACTGACCTGTGTGCCCTGTCCTAGGGACCCTGCTTTGGCAGGGGGTTGGACCTGATGAGCTCTGGAGGTCCCTTCCAACCCCTGTGATTCTGTGATTCTGTTATCATACAAGTCCATCCAGATTTAAATATTGTTTTCTTGCTGGGCTTCCTCTGAAAGATCTCTCAGTGCTGCTGTAAAAGTGTGAATTTATTGAGTCTTGCAGCATCATTTCAGGTAGATGTCATTAACCCACCCACTTCACAGCTCTTCTTTAGGGAACAGGGTGATTACTTGACACACCCAAGGACAGAACAAGTTGGTATTTGAGGCAAAACAAGCCTGAAATCTTAGTGTTAGACTCTGGAATATATTTGATAGGCTGTGCATTAAAATGCAGAATTAATGGATATCCATCACTGTGTGGTGGCATTTACTAACAGTGCTCTGTAAGCTAGTAAATAATACACAACAGTAAAATGTAAGTGATTTTGATGACCAAATGCTCTTCTGACAATAGCTTCTGTCAGTAGAGAATTTGGTGCTGTAACTCCAAATAAGCACAATTAAAAGAGATCTATAAGGAACTGACAGCTCAGTTTCTGAGACTGAACTGTTCTCATTTGGGTACAGATCGAGGCTCAATCAATTTAGTTATTAGGAATTCCTTGTCTTTCAAGGGGAAAAGGAATTCAAAGGGAGGAAGATAGGATATAACAGAAAATGCCAATGGGTAAACATAAAAATTAAAATTCTGGGGGGGTTATTCAGCTCAGTCATATTCCCCATATCCCAACCCAGTCTCACCACGCTCTTCCCACAGGTCTACTCATTATCCATATGAAAGAGGAACTGGTAACTTCTCATGTTACCTGAGCATCAGCAAGAGCCCCTAAATGCTGGGGAAAAGACCTTTGCTCCATATATGCATTTGGCTTCTGCAGGTTCACAGCATTTCACACTCCCTGCCACAGCAGTGATCCTCCTCTTCCATGTGAGCAACTTCAGAACACCTTCTAAAAGAGGAATGCTAGAATATACTTTTTTTTCATAGAATATGTAAGGTTGGAAGGGATCTTTAGAGGTCACCTAGCCCATCCCCCTTGCAGTGAGCAGGGACATCTTCACTAGATCAGGTCGCTCAGAGCCCCATCAAGCCTGACCTTGAATATCTCCAGGGATGGGGCCTCCACTACATCTCTGAGCACCCTGTGCCAGTGATCCACCACCCTCATATTGAAGAATTTTTTCTTAATAACCAACCTAAATATCCCCTTTTATAGTTTAAAATCGTTACCCCTTGTCCTATTGCTACACCCCCTCATGAACAGTTCTTCCCTAGCTTTCCTGTTAGGATGATTAAACCCACATATTTCTCTTTATCCTCTTCCTTGGGTACTCAAAAACCCTTTTGCCTGAACTCTTCCCTAGCCAAGACAGCTGGGGACAGGCACCTGCTGCAGAAAATTTCAGCCCAAATACTTAAGGAGCTTGCAGTGAGATGTGTTAGGGGCTCAGTGACAGGCAACACCCCGTGTGAAGAAGGGCAGAAGAGCGGATGGAGATTGAAAGATAGAAGTAAAATTAAACACTGATGTTACCAGTAATTTTAAAGGGTCAGAAAAGATTCACCTAAAAGGATGTGACTGAGGCCAGCATGGTAAGCAAATTATTCAGTATTGAGTTATTACATTTAAAACATTACAGAACAAAACAAACACAGATTAAGTAACCTTCAGCTGAGCCTACTCCCTGGCTGTTTGTATTTGACTTGCCAATAAATAACAAAATCTGTCAGTAATCACACCTTTCTACTCCAGGTACCAATTTCAGCCTAAAGATAAATTCCTGAGACTCCATTAGGTGGACTAAGAGATGTTTCAACGGAGTGAAAAGTCACATGAAGGGAAAACAAATACCATTTTTCTTCTATGTAGATGGAAGAAGCCTTGTAAGATGTGGCAGGTCTGGGATGCTGGGTGATGTGACACTGAAGGGAGTTAAGGGCACCCTTCAGCACTCGCTCTATGGGAACAGGCAGGTGGCAGCTGCTGCCAGCACTGCAACGCACCCAGCACTGCTGGATTTCACCTGTTACAAAGGGAAATACAAAGGTCAAATTACTTTTCAGTGAACAGCTGTGAATGTAAATGATAAGATAATGACTCTTAAATTGGAAACATCAGCTCCCGAGGAAGGATTTAGCTCTCCTTTTTCATGGTGCAAGATGGTGAATACTCAGTCAGGTTTTACCTAGCTGCTCCCCACTTGAAGTACAATGGACCAAATTTGGTGAGTAGGGCTGAGCCTGCAGACACATCTGCACAGACAGGCCCCAAGGGCTAGATTTTCAAAGGCATTTAAACCATCAATTCCCTTTAAATCAATCAGACTTGGGCACTAAAATATTTTTTAAAGTCTGAGCATTGGCCTGTAGCAAATTCAAGTAAGCCAAGCCAGCCCTGGAAGAGGACTGGGAAGATGGCTTAAGAACCACACTGTATTTATACTATTAACAGCTTTCTAGCCTGCATGGGCTTGGTGGGACCTGAAAACAAGCAGCTACAGCCCAGGCATTTTGTTACGAGCGTGCAGTCAGCTCACGTCCTTCCAGGCCAGCGAGTGCTGGCAGCGGTACAATTACCGCAGTACTTACCCATCCCCGCATACCACCTTGGGATCTAGAGAAAGAGATGGAGCTCTGTGTAAATGAGAAAGTCTCATTATCCCCAGGGTGTAGATGGAGAAACTAAAAGATTTTGATGGGCCCAAGGTCGCATGGCAGCAAACAGTGGCAGCAGGGATAGAAAATGGATTTGCTGATGCCCAGCACAGCGGCTGTTTGCTCAAGTTCAGAAACCAAACACTGAATATCCTGATGTTTGGGGATTTCATTCCAACCAATGTCTGTGAATGTCTTTTTATTTCAGTGAATAAAGTCTCCTTTCTCATTCAAGAGTTCCAGTGGTGATTATCATGCATTTGTATTATTTATAGAGAACTAGCGATTATGGAGAAAACAGCAAGGTTACCATAATCCAAATTCCATTTTCCTACAAATATGGAAACTATAATTATCCTGGGTCTGATTCAGAATACATAAGGATGATCAGATCTCAGTTAAACATTTGAAAGATAACTTCTTTCAGCTTGAATCTACATCATTACACCCAGACTCATATCTATGCCTCTTTCCCTGCGAGTGATAACTCTGGTCTTCCCAAAGAAGAAGGATGTATTTACTCAATGCTTGGATAAGAGGAACCCAAGAAAAACTTCCTGGATCAGAAAGAAGTATGTCTGTGTTGGCAGATAGAGCTTCTCTTTGCCTGAAATCTGGAAAATCCAGGACTCACACCCTAGCTTAGAGGAATTTCCCAAGGACAATCAACAGTGAGCAGAGTACCTTGACAAACCTGAACCTCCCCTGGTGCACCTTGCAGCCATTCTCTCTTGTCCTATCACTACATCCCATATTTAATCCTACAGTTGAGTGATCATACATGCAATCCCAGCCAAGCTACAGCACTACACATGTAGTGGTCTGATCTGTTGACACTATTAATTAAGCTTGATCTTGTATATAGTTTTTAATTCACAATTATAAAAATGTCTTGTCAAAAAATCTGGCCCAGCAATTCTGCCTGCAAAGGAGCTGATGATGGCCAGATCTGTGGGTAAAAGATAAAAGCTGAAAGGCTGCTTAAAAGCACACACCAAAAAAAAAAAGCAGCATAAAATCTACAGACAAGAGTGTCTGCTGGAGTTCTAGGATCCAACTCTACCTAGAAATGCCAAACTGACTTAAATTGGAGGATCACATCATAATCCCATATAATTAATGTTTGTCATCTTGCTGTAAACTGCCAGATTATCATTAGTTCATCTTTTGTATTTCCAAAAGAAACTCATTACTCAGTGAGTGAAACGTTAGGAAATTATTTACAATTATGCTGCCGAGAGCAGTAGGCTAATTCCATCTCCTAATTAGCACCACTTACATAAGTATAGGTAGAGTGCTATAAATAATAGCGGTAATGTGTGCTATGCTGGCACCAGCCCTGGGGTCCTCCGAGCAGCAGTGGAAGCTACCCCCTCTGGTGGCCTTCTAATGGGATTTTACTCAAACCGCAAGAAAAGCTCCTAAAACTTACTCTTTCCCTACGGTTCAGAGATGGAGTGACTTGCAAAGCAGGTGTTTGTAACCTCCTCTCTCCAGTGGGCATCTTCATTTAGCCACCAGTTGATGCTTTCCAGCCTGCTTTGGCACTGCTGGGAGAAACCTACATCCACGTGGACCTTTAGAGGAAGTAGTGCTGCTAGCAGGGGAAAAGAACTCCTTTGCTTTGACCTGGAAGGCATACTGGTTCCAGGCAGGAGTCACCAAAGCACCAAGATTTCAGGGATTTTGTCCCACCAGCAGCTCAAGTCTCCTTAACTCAACCACTGAAGCAGGACAGCTCGTTGCACATCTTTGTGCTTGACTGTCATTTGCAGCAGCAGCAGTTACATTTTGTATTCAATAGTGACTAGACTTTGAAAAACACACAAAAGAGAACAAAAAAACCCAACCCATTGACACCACCTCCAACCACACAACCCAGCCCCTACAGCAGGAATCTGCCTCCCTTCCAGCTGGATCAACTCACCAAAAGGCAGGGGAGATGTGTCTGATCTGAACTGCACGTGGACGTAAGCAACCTGTGCCTGAGTGACACCTCTGCAAAGCAATATCCCCCATACTACTTTTACAATCTGACCTCCAGCACTCTGCAGTGATGCTACATGGTCACCTCTTCGCTTTCATTCTTCTCCCTGCATGGATCTTGCTCTTCTCTGTACAGTAACCTTGATTAAGCAGGCACTCACCTTACTGTACCCCCCAAGCTGTTCCTTGGTGATTTGGGGATTGACTAGAGATGTGCATTTATGTGTGAATTCATGAAAGCCACACTGGTGCTATTTTTAAAAAGGAGAAGAGGGTACCTTCCTCAGGACAGCATTCCAGGTTGCAAAGCTTCCATGGACAAAAACAGCTCTGAGATCGGCTGCCTCTGATCCTAGGTGGACCTTCCTTTGGCAGTGCTTAGAACCAGGTGCCTTCCCAGGATCCTCAGTCCCTCTAGAAAGCCTTGATGTCTAGAAATGAAGAGTGCAAAGCCCACATCTCTCCTTGGGTCTAGGCTGACAAATCAGCATCTGTTTGGTTGGGGGGGATTAGTGTACACTTTAAATGCAATCTTTTAGTCTAAGGCAGCATTTATTTCATGTGTGGTTTCTTTTCTCAACAACTTCAGGGACATCTGTGACATTGGAGAGGGAAGATGAATGGTGTTGTAAAGCCATGGGGTACACTGAAAACAAGATGTCCAGAGAAGATTTTTAATTAAGGCATTGAAATACAGAGAAATGAACAGCTGCCATCCTAAACCACTTTAAATATTAGTGACATAATAAACCACTTATTTTCATTGTTTCATATGGTTTTCAGTTTGCCCACTCAGCAAAAGCCAGAATTTCCTGACTGAGAGCATGGAATTGGCCAACAGATTCAGTCAGTCTCAGATGTTAGAGTCCTTACTGCAATGTTCCCAGCACCAACTGCCTGGAACCGTTTAATAAGATGGAATTGCAGCTTGAATGACACATATAATCAAAATTTTCATTTGTTTTCAGAAAGAAAATCCATCTAATCTCCAGCAGAAGAGAATGGAAGTGGTTTTGAGGCAGGCGGTCCATGTTCCAGTATCAATTTAGATGCAGTTCAAAATATAGGATTTGCCTTAACGGATCATCAGGTCCTAATACAGAGGGAAAATGAGGGCATAAGAAGGGTTATTGAATGAGAAGGAAAGGCTATATTAAAAGACAACAAAAATAAGAGAGGGGGAAATAAAAGACATTATATATATATATATATATACTTCTGTGACTGTAACTAGAAATAATTGCTACATACAATGCAATTTTTCAAAACCTCTTGGTCACTTGCTATATCCAGACCATTTTCCTGCTGTGGTAGGAATGTTTCTTATAGTCTGTGATCCAATTTGCCAGCCACTTTTTCAATGACCCATGCAAGACATCAAAATAATCCCTGCATGGTTATTACATCACTCCAATCTCCAAGATGAGATCATATCATTTTCATTACAGGGAAAAGCCTCCATCCAAAGTGGCTTGCTTGAAGAAGCAGCCAAGAGGAATAGTGTATTACTTTTGCTGCTATTTTAAAACATATAACTTTGATTGTTTCCAGCTTGGTACTTTCTCTTTTCCTCCTCAGTGTTGTTCTCCAAAGAAAGTTGTTTTCTTCTTCCAGTGCTCAAATCCCTGGTTTTTGTTGTTGTTTCCTGCCTGCTCACTCTCTTATGTCATCTCAACTTTTAATCAAATATATTTATTAGGAAAAATAGACCAACAAAGCATATGTCTCTCCCTCCCCATACATTTATCTAGTTTGCACACCTGTTAAGCTGGTGGGTTATCCATGATAAACCAACTGGAGTGCGCAGGAGACCCCTGGTTCCTTACTGCCAAGCCTCAGGGCTTGATCCATCAGCCTTGGTCATCCAGTGGTTGATGTTGTGAGACATGAGCGTCTCTGCTGGCAAGGAGTGCTAGAGGAGCCCAAGCCCCAGTTGAGGTGGGAAGCAAGCTTGCAGGGTCTGACACAGTTCATACCAGGTCAGTCTGCAGAACAGTCGCAATATCCCAGGGACCAATGTCCCACAAAACCCATTCCTAAAGCTCTCCAGTCCCTCAGCTCTTCCAGGTATGTAACACATGCCTTGTGGCACAGGAAATTTTAGGATACAGTTTCCAGGGCCACATCCCTGCCTTTGCACTCACTGGTGGTGTTAATCCCGCTTCTCTTTCTTGTGTTGGCATCCAGCTCCTGGCCAGATTCCTCCTTTCCAGATGCTCTGCTGTTCCTTATTGGAAAGGCACCCAGAATCCTCAAATTCTTCCTAATTATCTTCCTCCCTATGGGGCATTTTCCTGATTTGTTACAGATTAATAAAAATACATTTCCTGATAGCTCCCACTTCACTCTCAGCCAGCCTGTATGTCCCACATTCTATAAGTTTGCATGGCCATCAGGCCCCATTGTATCTGTTGTGGGAATCACATTGTTAAAGGTGGCTATAACAGAGCAGCAGCTGCTTCTGTAAGCTGAAAATTATGTGTGCAGCAAATAAAAGCATCACCTGAGGCCAGATCAGACCCCATATCCCTCCATGTGACTCCCAGCACAGGCTGCATGTCAACCCAGAAGTTACTGATGGGACCAGTAAAGTTTTTACCAAGAGCCTCCAGGAAAAGCATCCAGCCATTTGGAAGCAGTTCTACATGCAGTGAGTTGCCCTTACACTCTGTCTTGATAAGTCAAAGGTAGAAATTACTTTGACTCGATCCTGCTCACAGCATTCCCTCTGGGTCAATGGATCTCAAGATTTGCTTTGTTGAGCATCAGGGAAGGAAGCCTTGACCTTGAAAGTTACCTTTTTATAGACTTATAAAACCAGAAAAACACAGATGTAGACCCATGCACATTCAGTTGTTTTCCTTGCAAACTTTAAGTCATCTCAACAGTTTTTATATGTCAAATTCAAAGGGCAAAAGTTTGCTGTTGTTTTATTTTTATCCCCTTATTTGATTTTGTATTTCTAGCATGCTACAAATCACAGGCTTACACCAGGATGTAAGCCATAAAAGCATTGCCTCATTACACACACAAATGTTTGGGATTAAAATTATAGGATAGTGGCATATATGAGAGGCAGATTATAATTAGTATCTAGACTCCTGGGTGATGAATCACAACAGAGTGTTATATACCATCAGTCTTGCACGATGTTGCAGGTCAGAAGCTAATGATCCAAGTAATGCCATTCAACACAAGCACTGCAGGGCCGGATGCCCATGCTCCCATCTTAGAGCTACTGTGTGGCATTGCTTCTTGTGCTTTCCCCAAAACTCCAAGGTAGGGCTTAACAAGGCCAAGTGTAGTGTGCTGCACATGGGACATAACAACCCCA
>VZTU01010401.1:509167-566028 GCA_013400835.1 Zapornia atra
GTCCCCACCCCTGGGGGTGTTTAACAGAGGGGAGATGAGGTGCTCAGGGATCTGGGTCAGCACAGGACAGGGACAGTTGGACTTGATGATCTTTAAAGGTCTTTTCCAACCTGGTGATTCTGTGATTCTGTGACTTATGATGGGTGCTAGGTAGACTGCTCTGGAGCATGGAGATTAAGGTTTATCCCTGGCTGTTGCATGTCAGGAGGGATGAAGCAGAGAGAAAGCTGGGGAGAGAACTGGAAAGGAATGAGTAGATAGCCGGTAGAGTTGGGAAGTTTTTCAATTAAGTTTCTGCAGGGAAATAACAATCTCTTGAAATTGAACATTTCCACAGGGAAATACAAACCTTCAGAGAAACTTTTTGTTGGGATGGAAGGGCAAGAGATGGGAATGGGAGCAGGGAGACTTCCTAGTCTCCCTGGAGCATCTCTGTGGGCTAGAATAGACCGTCCCAGGACCCTCCCAGGCAGTCCCAGGACTGCCTCCACAAAGCTGAGCAGGTTCTCAGAGTCTCCAGTCCCTGCTGATTTAAAGACAAAAAGGAGCAGCTTGCACAACTTGATGATGAGGAGAGGAGAAGCCCTTCCAGCACAGGGACTATCAGGCACTCATCCCCATGTGAGCCCCCTTCACTGAGTGCTTTTAGATGCTCTCTGGTGTCCTGCAATATTACTGGCAGTCAGTGCAGTGCAACTGCAGATGCTGTTTAAATGCATAGTTCTCTGCATGCACGCTGCTCCCTACACTTAGTCTACCTTTAAAAAGCTTAGCATACATACTCATGTATATATATATATTTATATATATATATATATAGTCACACGTGCTCACAAGACACACACACACACACACAGGAGTGAAGATTCCATTTGCAAAACCACCCTGCATCTCATCCCTCAGTAATTCAGCCCTCCAGGGAGACATGTGCTGACAGTGAGATGATTAGGAAGGTGATTGAGCTTTGAAACGCATTGTTGCTGTCTTCAATAGTGCTGATTGGCAGTGGTGATTAAATGACTCAGGCAAGGGGAAGTGGTATTCAGAGGCTGACCAGGCAGATCATGGATGCAATCAGCTTAAGCATCTGAGCCTAAGTGCTGGTTTTCTTCTTGAACAGCAGTTGTGGTTCAGAGGGAGGACAGCTGGAGCAACCAGGTGAGGATACACACCCTGTGTGGTTGGGATGGGAGCAGGAGTGTGGGTATTTCTCCATGTCTTTACTTACCCCATCCCGGTTCCAAGTCTCTTCTCTCATGAACATACATGTTAGAAAGCCACAATCCAAACAGGACTTCATGGTAATTCCCTCTCCTGCAGTGCTCCAGCTGGGCCTTTGGATTCCTGCTTCTGTTTTCCAGCTCAGTCACTGATATGCCTTGGATTTTCTTCCTAGTGACTTTCTGGTTCTTAACAGTGGCAGAAGTGCCTAAAGTTAGGGAGAAAAGAGGGGTGTTAATAAAAATTTATGCCCACTATGGGATCATACACTCAATATCACAAATACTCTTAATTTAAAATGCTCCTTTGAGGGTTTATATGTGGTGCCATCTGAACCCTCTCTGCCAGCAAGGGAACAGTTCTGACCCAAGGAAACTACTTCTCCAATCTTGAGTGACAAGTCCCATCTCCAGCAGCAATTGTTTACTAAGGTATAGAAAATATCAAAACTACAAGGGTGAAAACAGAAAGAGTGTTTATGCATAATATGATACTCCAAAGAACAGCCATCAAAACAGACTTCTAATGTAGAGAAGAGGGACAAATGCCCTGTAGGGTTACTGCATCATGCATTGCAGGTTTTAATTCTTAACTCCCCTCATAAGGCAGAAAACAGGTGAATTATTGTAACAATTGCTGACTGCAATTATATCATCACCACCTCAGCTCTTCCCTCAGATACGACACAGCCACCAGAGCAAGCAACCCAGTGCAAAGGTGACCCAGTCCTGGTCCCAGAGAAGGGTGCTGCTTATGCTGTCTTGCAGCGCAGTCATGTATTGATCCTCCTCATCCCCTTGTACAGTCACATACCATCAGCTAGACTGACTGAAGGAAGATATTCCTCTCCTGAGTCATGGGTCCAGATTTCTTCTGTGGCAGAGGTCTTCCTCAGGAAGCAGCAGGATAAAACCCACTGCTTTATATTTTCTTATGATTTTAAGCAAATTTCACTGGACAGGGAAGGGAGGACAACCAACCTGAGTGAGGGTAAGGAAGGATTTGAAATTTCTAGCATGTAACTAGCATCTATTTAGGATGGAAAGTACGACCTGTGCAGCATGGTGCTGCTCTCATGCCTGCCTCTCTTGGCACCCTCTTGCTACCTGTGTGTGAGGATAAATGCTTGGAGGAGACAGTGAAGAAGGGACAGGCTGAGAAGTTGGAGCCTCGCAGAGGACAGCAACCTCTCTAGCTCCTGCTGCTCACTCACACAGCTCCCAGGACTCATTACCTATTTCTGTTCCTGATATTCATTTCACAAATTGCAGATAGAACATCTTTCAGTATTAAAACGTAATTAATGATTTGACCATACTTAAATTGATAATTAACTGCAAAGAATAATAGAACTACAGAATGGTTTTGATTGGAAAAGACCTTAAAAAGCCCATCTTGTTCCACACCCCTGCCACGGGCAGGGGCACCCACCCACTAGCCCAAGGTGCCCAAAGTCCCATCCAGCCTGGCCTTGAACCCTGTCAGGGAGCCAGAAGCAGCCCCAGCTTCTCTGGGCACCCTGTGCCAGGGCCTCCCCATGCTTTCCAGGAAGGATTTCTTACTAATGTCTAATCTAAATCTCCCCTCCTCCATCTTAAGGCCATTGTCCTGACACTCCCTGCCCTTATCACCAGTCTCCAGCTCTCCAGCTCTATTATAAATCCCCTTTTAGGTACCAGAAGGATGCTAAGGTCTCCCCAAAACCTCCTCTTCTCCAGACTGAACAACCTCAGCTCTCACAGCCTATCTTCATAGCAGCTCTCAGATCACCTCTGTGACCTCCTCTAGACTTTCTCCAACAGCTCCGTGTCCTTCTTGTTCTGGGAACCCCCAAGTTGGACAGAGCACTGCAGGGGGGTCTCCCCAGAGAAGAGGGGCAGAATCCGCCCCGCCTCAACCTGTTGGTCCTGCTGCTGGGGATGCAGCCCAGGACATGATTGGCTTTCTTGTCTGCCAGTGCATATTGCTGGGTCCTGTTAAGCTTCTCATCAGCCAACACCCCAAGTCCTTCTCTCCAAGGCTGTTCTCAGTCCATTCTCTGCCCAGCCTGCAGCTGTGCTTGGGGTGGCCCGAACCCATGTGCAGGACTTTGCACTCTGGACCCCTGCTGAACAAACCTCATTAATTTTATGATGCATTAGGGCTGTCTGGTCTGGTCTGTCTCAGAAGCAGCTACCCCACAGCTGGCAGCAAGGCAGGGACTGCAGAAAACATCTTTTTTTCTTGTCAGAGCATTTCTGCAGGCTTCCACAGTGCAGCAGCAGCTCTGTTCACAAGCACTGTTAGGTCCTGGTGTCTGGATCCTACAGAGACAGGAGAACAAAAGAAAAAGGTAAAAAAAGATGGGTAAGAGGCAATGGCTTCAGATGACCAGCTCCCCACCAGCAATCTATCATTTGTGAGATGTCCAGACAAAAGGGTTTTTAAAACAATTTAGAGGAAACCAGTGTTTTGGCATCAACTTTAGAGGAGGAAGTCTCTGTAGCAGCCCAACACACTGGAAGCCACCAGCTGCAGGTCAAGAATGGGGTGTAAGGGAATGAGCACCTCACACAGCAGCATCCTATGTCCTCAACTTTGGTCGTCATAAGCCTAGACCAGTGGTCCTCCTCCTTTGCAGAGAGCTCAAATGATTGCCATGGGGACAGCAAAGAGCCATGGTACCACAGACTCCTTGAACTGACCCACCAGCACTGAACACAGGACTAGATTTTCAGCTTGAATGTTTTAAGTGCTGCAAGCACACAAGTTACAGAGGCTTGGACTAGAAACCTTGCATAGAAATGCCTTTAAGGCCTTAGACTCAAACCAGCTGGTCAGTGGCATATTTTGGTACCCTTCACCACAACTTGAGGCCCAGGTCCTCTGCCACACCACCGTAACCAGCCTGCAACTGAACCAGCACTGTTCTTTTGGTATTGAAGCATCTGAAACTAAGACTTTAGCTTTCCCTTGAAGCCAACTGAGTTAATCAATTCCTCCTTGGCATTGAAATAAAGCTCACTTTCTGCTAGGTGGGTCAAAACCACACAATCTCTTTCAGCAGTTCTATTCCCATGAATTCTATTACAATAGGTTGCAAAGGGGAAGATTCCAGGGGAGGCAGAGCCAGCGGCATGCCTGGCTTTATGAAGGGGAAAAAAACACACACACAATTTATTTTTCATTGCTTTATGATGAATATGAATTCAATTACATGCAGGGGAGAACTGCAGTAGTCAGGCAGAATTATACTCAGCTAGTAGCGAATATAATGGCTTTTAACAAGGAGAGCTTATCATCAAGGTTCAGACAAGCTTGAGTCCGTGTTGCACCTGATGAACCCACACAAGGAGACAATGACTATCATAGCTGAGAATTAATCTCTTATCTCCATGTCTTGAGGAGGGAGGGGAGAAGGAGGGTGATAGTGGGGCCCTCTGGACATTGCCAGTTCTCCAACCACACGTGTCAGGACAGCAGCCATGGGCACGAGGGAGCAGAACCACCATCTGTCAAAACATGAGCTCATGCAAGAAAAGCAACACAGAAACATGCTTCTCTTCCAGTCTTGTTTCTGTCATTTTTCCCACCAGACAAAATGCATCTCTCCCTGTCCGTGGGGTAACTCAAGAGACTTGGTGACCACAGAAGCAAAAAACAACTCACTTTCTGCCTTGATTCAGCCAGACATCTGGGAAGTGCCTGTATAAATGGCACCATGGCACCCAGGCACCCCAGTGCACGAGTGTGTATATATCTATATAACTGTGCCTTTGCAGGTAGAAGGCTACAGTCTCTCCAAAATGATGGTTAGCTGTGCAGGAGCTATGAGTTCTTCAGAGAGGCCTTTTCAACCCACAATCATTTGTATATCTCTGCTCCACAGGAGAAATAAGCAGCCTCCCTCAGCTGGGAGCCCTCTCACAAGCTCCCCTTGTTCCCAGCACACCCCCGAGGTGCTCAGTGACCCCCAGCCCCTCTACCACACCCCAGAAACACCAGTGCTCTGGCAGCAGCCACACCACATCAACAAGAGAAATCCTCAAGCAAAGGGGAGGAGAAACTGTCCCATCCTGTGCATTAATCTCAAGCACGGTGCAACTCTCCTGGGGTGTCACCAACGTTTGTGCACCCTCCATACATCCAGTTTTTCTTTCCTCACATTAGCTCTCAAGTTGTTTCTTGGGGTGCTTAGCAACTCAGACCAGAAATGTTAATGTGAGGAGCCAAGCAACCACCTCCAGCCCTCCTCTGGGAGCATGCATGAAAAGATGGTACAACTTTAGCAAGTGCTTAACAAATTAGTCCTAAGCAGCAAGTCCAGCTAACTTGACATTGCTTCTCCCTAACACAGAAGCCCTGAAATGCCCAGCAGTGAGTGCAAACATACATACCTGTGTGCTGCCACTCTGCAAACACAGATACAGGCATGCTGCCGCCTGTCACGTCAGTGACACACCAGTCAGGTGATGGGGAGAAGCTGGTGGGCAAATGGGAGGGGTCAGGCAGCAGTAAGCCAGATGAGACTGGAAGGAGATGTGTGTTTGGTGTAGGAGATACAGCTGTTAAAGTCCAGGCCTGGAGCAGCAGACATGCCTAGCTGTTCTTCCCAGAGGTGGCTGGAGGAGACAAGCTTCCCAGGTGAAGCTGGTCTACCTTCCTCTCTGCTAACAGGCAACACACACAAGGCTTTCCCTTGTGTCCAAAATGTTGGTTTGGAGCATCTTCCAGGAAAAGGCTAATCAAATCTTGCTCAATAACAAACACTTCAAATTATCTCACTATGATTCATCAAAGCATTTCATGAAGATTTGTGGGTTAAGCTTTACATCTTCTTTAGCATGGAAGAGAACTCTTGCTATTCTTTAGAGACAGGAGAAATAAGACATGAGACATCATATTTCTTGCCCAAACCTATGAATCAAGACAAAGCAGAGTGCATCCAAACCCCTGACATCTGAAGTCCTTCAGCCCTGTGTATTTTTTCCTTCTCGTCAGCTGAGATGCAGCACGGAAGCATAACAGCTCAGAACATGGTAGTGTAGGGTTGATGGTTGGCCTTGATGATCTTGAAGGTCTTTTCCAACCTGGATGATTTGATGAAACACAGTGGCTGTTCTCTTACCCATTGCCTGGGAAGTATTTTCTCAGTGCTGTAGACACCGCCAAGTTTTTGTCCCAACAGCCATCATTAACTGACTTCTTCTGGCAAGTAGAGAGGACCCATGTTCAATGCACAGTGCTGACATCCCAAAAGAACTATCCCTTCCTTGGGCACAAGAAGGTCCAACAGCAGCACAGCACCAGCCTAGCCCCGCTGCCTTGCACCCCCCACGCCCAACTCCTCACACCCATCACCTTCTCTCTGTGGTCATACAGCAAGAGGCTGTTCCAGCCATTTATTGAAAGAGATGGTGTTTAATCCCATTTCCAGGCAGGTGAGGCTGCCTGGCTGGCCATCCCAGCCCAGCTCTGAGCCTCCCCATTCCTGAACCCATGCCAGAGCAGCGTAAGCAGAGCTGGGCTCAGCCATGCACGCAGAGACAGCATCAGCGGCCGGCTTCTGGTCTGGAATCAGACTGCATCATTAGACAAAATCTACAGGCTTGAATTCTGCCATCTGCTCACAGGCTTGATTGAAAGTGTAGGAATTACATTAAATTACCTGATTATGTGAAGGCTGACAAATGATAGCAGATATTACAGCCAAGGCTGAACAAGAGCTGGCCGCTCCTGTCTCTACAGGAGGAGTGGGAGTTTTGCCCTGGTAATAACAAGCATTGCAAGTTGCTTCTCTTTAGAGCTGGGTGGGTTGGTTGGTTGTTTTTTTTTTTAATCTGAGGATGGAGAAGAAAACATACAAATTGCACATAATAAGTGGAACACAGAGAAAAAAAGCCAGCTGTACTCACAGATGTTACAATACAACCAAAGGTGCTTCTCTATTTTCTCTCCTCCTAGAATAAGCTGTATACATCTAATGAATAATGCAAGAGATTTCCTCTATAGAATTAATAGCACGCAGTCCTTCTTGACTTGCCTTTAATCACACTCAGCACCCAGTGGGCCTGGGAAGGAAAGTCAGCATTACTCATTTACTCCAGGAAACTCAGTGGTTGTCAGCCATCCTAATCCTTCACAGTTTTAATGCCACAGTTTGGGGAACAAAATCAGAATTTGTGGGCAGATCTATGAGCTTTTCTCCTCACCGGGGGCAAAGTTTGGATTAAAGGCAATTGACATTTCACTTGAACACAACCCAGTGTTTTCAAATGTTGCGTGTAGGAAAAGCCTTTGCTTAATTAGATGGACTCATTCAACTTAATTCATGCACAGCGATACTTCAGATTTATACTTGTGCAAATTCTGGGAGATCCAGAGGATTTCACTCACTTAAAGAAGGCAGATTAGATGTAGATCTGACTCTTTCAGTCTATAGGATGCACACACGCTGTTTACTCTGAGCCTGTTACACACCTGCTATTTGCAGTGCAAATGGCAGGACTTCAAGGATCACAGAATCACAGGGGTTGGAAGGGACCTCCAGAGATCATCAGGTCCAATCCCCCTACCAAAGCAGCTCCCCAGCTCATATTGCACAGGTCGGCATCCAGACGGGGCTGGAATATCTCCAGAGAAGGAGACTCCACACCCCCTGGGCAGCCTGTCCCAGGGCTCCCTCACCCAGGAAAAGTTCTTCCCCATGTTGGTGCGGAACTTCCTGTGCTCCAGTTTACAGCCATTGCCCCTTGTCCTGTCCCCACAGACACTGAAAAGGGGCTGGCCATTTCCCCCTGCATCCCATGCTTAAGATATTTATAGACATTAATAAGGTCCCCCCTTATTCTTCTTCTCTCCAGGCTGAACAGTCCCAGCTCACTCAGCCTTTCCTCACAGGGGAGATGCTCCAGGCCCTTCATCATCTCCTTAGCCCTTCTCTGGACTCTTGCCATGAGATCTCTGTCTTTTTTATACCAGGGAGCCCAGATCCCTGCAAGCCTACAGCTCAAGGCTGAAATCCAGTCTATTCCCAGAAAATAGTGAATACAAAAGTATCTGTGAAGCTTTGCAAATTAGGGGATGAAAAGAGAAAAGCAGTTCAGATGTGTCTGAATCTGAAAAAAAGATGCAGGATTGGGAAAAAAACTTTCTAAGTGGTCTGTCCTGATCTGGCCAGTGCTGGTTCAGACCAGAAGACAGCAAGGTCTAATGCAGCAGGAGTTCTTCCTAAAGAAAAAGTAAATCAAGTATGAGTCAGAGGCAAGTGTTGTTAGAGAATATTGCAAACTGGAGTTGCCATCCATCAGAAAATGTGATTACCTTAATGTGTTTTGTTTAGAAACATTTCTACATAAATCAAAAAGTTTTGCTTTGCCTTGTTGAACTGTTACAGCAGCTGAGCAGCTTATCTCCACTGCCTGGGCTTTCAGCCCAAGTGCCATCTCCCAGCTCTCCTGCAGAGCAGAGCCTCAGAGGGACAGCTGCCTGTCCCTCTGTCCTGCCTGGACAGACCAAGCCTGGGGAGGCACATGAGCCACAGAGCTCTCTGGGCTGCAGGCGGATGGCACAGAGCTCCTGAGCTACAGCTCCTGCAGGGCACTGAACCAGCCTTAGTAAACACAAAGAAATGTTGAATTAACTGAAAATGACATGTTTTGATTTGGCTTAATACACCAAGATAGTTTGACCTGGATCCACTAGGCTGGAATGGGCTGCTTCATTTGAATCTTGAGGACGGAGAAAAGTCTATGCATTGATTTGATATCAAAGCAATTTTTTTTTTCATGGAAACATTGATCTTTTTGTACAGCAATGGCATTACCCATATGCAGAGATCAGTGATGGGCAACATGCTATTTGCTATGAATTTTAGGTGAAGCCATTTATGGGGTGAAATCACACAGATTCTATACATTTGTTACTGCAAACGTGGCAAGCTAAAAAACTGCTAATTGGTTACACACACTGTTTAGACCCCACTGATTGGTTAGTGATTGTAACGAGTTCTGATGAACATATCTTACAGCTAAATATCTTTAGTTTACCTTTGATGCCTAAAAGCACCCGCACACCTGCTGGTTTTGACCATCTTACTATGGCTGGTTCTTAACATGTTCTGTTACTCCCAAGTACCTTCCCATAACTTCTTCTTGGTTTAGGGCAGCCTGTACCCCTGTCATCAAGGCCACTGTGTTTTGAGAATGTGATTATTAAGATCCTGTCAGCATGAGTAACTGTTCCTGTCTCATGGGAACATGAGGATGTTGTCAGGGCCTATGTCTTTGGTGCAGAGAGCTAGGCCGCCGGCAGGCCTGCTGTCTTCCCTGACACCCATACACACAAACACCTAAGTGCCTCTAATTGCTACACAGCAGTGAGTTTGCTAAGAGATTTCTTGTGAGCTATAGGGTTTGATTCTCAATCACAGTAGTCATTTTACATCGTCTTACTCCCTGCTACCTAGACCCATATAATGGATGTAAAAATAGTTATGGTGAAGCATAAAGAGCCCCCAGACAGAAAACTTTTCCAGCTGCAAGCTGCAACAGATAGGCACAAGAACAGCCTTAGGCAAAGGGTAGTGCACAACCTGAGCCCAAACCCTGTCACATGAGGGTTTGACAGCACTGCAGGTTGCTGGGAGAGGCTGGGTTGTAGATGTGAGCAGGATTGGGCCACAAGTGATTAATCACACAGAATCACAAGGTTGGAAAAGACTTTTGAAGATCATCAAGTCCAACCAATCCCATCCTAAGTTAAACCATATCCCTAAGTACCCCATCTACCCTTTTATTGAACACCCCCAGGGAAGGTGACTCAGCCCCTCCCTGGGCAGCCTGTTCCAGGCCCTCACAACTCTTTCAGTAAAAATTTTTTTTCTAATGTCTAATCTGACCCTGCCCTGGCCCAGCTTGAGCCCATTGCCCCTTGTCCCATCTCCTGTCCCCTGGCTGAAGAGACCACCTCTCCACAACCTCCCTTCAGGTAGTGATAAGGTCTCCCCTCAGCCTCCTCTTCTCCAGGCTAAACACCCCCAGCTCCCTGAGCCCTTCCTCATAGGATTTGCCCTCCAGCCCCTTCCCCAGCCTGGTTGCCCTTCTCTGGACTCGCTCAAGGATCTCATGAACTGCTACATCTGATTACCCTGCAAGAGTTGCTCCAGTCCTGTTGGTCCCTCCCTTCTTATTTCCCTTCCATGTGTCAACAAAGAGTGCAGAAAGAAAAAGTACCACAGCTGGACGAAAGGGGGAAAGGAGATCTTAAGTATGTCTTGAAAAAACATAAATAAACTTTCCCACCCCCATGATGACTCGTATATTTGTCAACTGGTCTTTATGGGAAAGCGGTAAAGAAGATTTCTGATGCCTCATAGTGACAAATATTCCCACTGAGGAACAAATTTTGAACCAATTTCTGAATTTTAAAATTATTTAGAGGAGGGGCCATCACAACTGAGAATAACTGTGTGTGAAAGGAAATTGATTTCTAGTCTGCTAATAATTTATTTTACGTCCTTCATAAGCATATTCCAAAAGGCACATATTGTAATGTAATAAATAGTTCCAAGGACTCTCTCCTTGTTTACTCTCCCCACAGCATTCTTTGGACTTGCTTAATTTCATAGCCCAAGGCTGCTCTGGGGTTTAGGTGAATTTTATATTGTACCTGTTTAAGACGACAAGCCATCAAAAAGCCTCTGGTGCCTCCCTGCCAGTGCAGGGTATCCTACCAGCAACAGCTCCCAGCACTCTCTCTATTTAAAGCTCTCCCCTGATTTTTAATAAGCAATTTAATTCAGTCCACATCTGTAGCATTCTGGGGTTTCCATATCCAGCCTGTGTGTTCCTTTGGAGCAGGCTGCTGCCTTCTCGTCTGGCTTAGGAACCATTCAGAAAGTTTCCCTGGTGCTTCTCTTTCTGAACTAGCTGGGACAAGAGGTGAATTTTAAAACAACCAAGTGGAAAAAATGACCAAATGAACAAACTGAGCCAGAATGAGTGGCTATTCACAGGATGCTAAAAGGATACAGCAGACTGGTTGCTGCCCCATCTGCCTTCCTGCCCAGTGGAATCATAGAATCCATAGAATGGTCTGGGTTGGAAGGGACCCCAAGGGTCACAGAGCTCCAACCCTCTGCCACAGGCAGGGCCACCAACCTCCAGGCCTGGAGCTACACAAGGTTGCCCAGGGCCCCATCCAACCTGGCCTTGAACACCCCCAGGGATGGGGCATCCCCCCCCTCTCTGGGCAGCCTGGATCCATGAAGTTCCCCTGAATGCTTGGGGGTCCAAGGCAGGGGGACTACACGATTGGGGTGCTCAGAGTTAGCTACAGCTGTGACTTCTAGGCACCACAGTAAGACAAATAGTAATTAAAAACCCAGAAACAAAACCCTCAACAGGATGAGTCACCCTTAACATGGCTACTTTAACTGGTGGGTTTTGTCTATATCAATCAGTGAACTACCCAACAGTGTGCAGACACTCATTTTCTCCACAGGGGAAACTGAGGCACAGGCTGATTAAATAACATTTAATGTCATAGCAAGAGCAAATAATTTTCATTTCCAACACACATGGTGTGGCAGCTGCTGAGTTTTGCTGCTTCTGCAAGGAAACTTTTGTCTGAGGTCACTGTTTTCTATTAAAACAATTTCTTGCCCATTAAGGAAACCTATGTTTAACCTTGGGCAGAAAATCTCAGGACCATCATTCTTGATGAAAGTTGAGAACTGAAAATTCATGGTCAGTTTATTGTTAAAGATATTCCAGATATGGAAAGTGGCCAACACTAGAGGATGCTCTTCAATTCCTGGCTTCTAAAGCAGTCCAGGGAAGCATTGTGGGATAAACAGGAAAATTTCTGATTTCCAGATGAATTCACCATTTTCATGTAGTAGTGTTCTACCTTTATCTAGTAAAGGTAGTTTTGGGACCTGACTTCTTCAAAACATTATTTTCACTTAACAGAGGTGAAAAAAGCATTGTATTTAAATATCTTACCAAGTACCTTCAAGCTACAACTTTAATATATCTTTGTTTGTCATTACAAAGTACACAGCTACTTAGGACTTCTTTTTCTTCCACACTGATTCATCTGCAAAGCACTCAGCCACCTGCATCACTGGGAGCAGGAGGGCATTCACAAACAGGATGGAAATCATCCCCAGTTCAACAGCAATCTAGGATTTGTCTCAATAGAGGGTGGCTTGCTATAGGAATTTTGGGGTGATAAAGGTCCTCCCTGGGTCATCCTTACCAGTGCCAGCAATCGGAAGGACCACAGTGTGTCATCCTCTTCCTGAGGTTACCAAAGGCCGCTTCAGTTCCCAGTTGAGATTTCAACCATGCTTTGGGAAATCTACTCCTTTTTCCAGTGGGCCATGCCTTAATGTCATCACTTTGGGCTGTGCTCCATCCACACCACAATCCCCATCCCCAGGGGGACTTTTGCAAGGCATAAAGAACCATTCATTTGGCAGAAAGAGCCAAGGACCTCAACCATAGCTGCTTTCAAGGCCTTGAAGCCAGATTTGCCCACAGACCTTCTGCCTAACCTTGGACAAGCTGCACTTAAAACTGCATCTGCTCTAAAATGAAAGATCACCCCTGAGACTTGGCCAGAGACCAAACTTACAGACAGCCCATGCTCCTCACTTGGTGGAGAACTTGGATGCTCACCCTGGTGACAGATCAGCTCTGGTATCTGCAGGGCAGGCTGTGAGCACAAGGTAGATGGGCTGTGCCCGTCCCCAAAATACCTGCTTTGTAAGAGCCACCTGATGGCTGAGGATGGGGAGATAAAACAGCCCAAGGATCTTAAAAGGATCTTGTTACCTTGCTCCACAGCAGATGGGGTTTGCAGTACAGCCTGCCCATCGGGGCAACATGGTTGTGTGGATTTGGGCTTTGGGATGCTGCAGGCTGCTGTTCCCAGGACAGCCGAGCCAAGGTAAGCGTTAACACTGCTCCCGTGCTTCAATTTATGCCTGCAAAATGAAATGCTATTCTCCTGGGCTGCAATAAGGCTGTAACATGCTTAAATACTTCATTAATGAGGCCTCTGGAAGTACCACAGAGACGAACAAGATTTTAGAGGGGCAGAAGCCGTTGTGCTTTCCCATTCTCCACAGGGGAGAATTTCAAATCACTGTCCAATTTGCAATTGCTAACAGAAAATTTTGCACATGGAGATGGATTTGCTAACACAGTTTGTGCCTCCATCTAATTGTTTTTAAACTTTGCATCTTGGGAAGAATTAGCAATCATGCTTTGGTGGATCTCTGCTCTTACAGTCCTCAGGTTTTAAAAAAATTTCTTCCCATATTACCCCATATGTTTCTATTGCTTTCAGGGGAGCAGAGCAGAGTCATCTTCTAACTAAAACCTGTTAATTCACAGAGCACATCAGTCTACTGGACAAAGCATTTTGCAGGCTGTTGTAGAGGTTAAGACCAACTTCCCTAGTGGGAGAAATTATTCCAGGAATAAATGTAAATCTTGTTAACATGATTATTTGTGGGGTTTTTTTAACTATGCACACAAAGAGAGATCAATTTTCTTAGGGCTTTTTCAAAGAGAGGAGGAATGAGGAGGTGAGAATAGGAGGATGTCCTTAATTGACTACTGAGGCCAGATGTTTGCATGGAACTGTTCCTTCAAGCCTTCCCAGCACAGCTTCCAGAACACCAGGGAGGTGGATATGCCTTTTGTCAGCTTCCTGATCTGGCTCCTGCTGTAACTTAGAAAACGCTCCAAGGCTTCTTTAGTAGTGACAACCACTGCTAAAGGTCACACTGCCACCCAGGATATGCCCCCACCCCACACTTACATGCACATCTCCTAGGCTTCTGCTTTCAAGTCCCTTAAATGTGAGACAAAGGGGATGGGCATTACAAAGGTCTGGTCTATGGTGGCTGTAGAAAAACTCTGAGGTATTTAAATTGTTATGCTTCAAACTAATATTGGCTCTGGTTTTAAATGCTCTTAAACCCTCCTACTCAGGGAAAGAGGTTAAAAATATCCCACACCACCTGGTTCAGTTAGCCACCAGTAACAGCCATTGCTTTCTGAGGATGGATTTTTCAAGGTGGTGTCCCCTAAAATATCTTTTCTGAGCATTTGACAGGTTGGATATTTTAGGATTTAGGCAATGTGCACCAAATCAGAGAAAAGGCCAAGAACTCAAGGCATTTGTGTCCGGTGGAAGGGCAGCTTGTGTCAGAGCCCCACTCACTGCAGCACTGTGACATCCACCCCTCTGGCTTCTACAAAAGCCTCTGAACTCATTTCCTTCAAGGGAGACTGGTCCCCTTTCCATCGCTCTATTGTAGGCTTGTAATCTCAAGCAGGCTCCTAAAAATAGAAGCACTACCCTAACATCTGTGCCCTTCTAATGTCAGTAAATGCAGGGCATGAAGAGCTTTAAATCAGCCTCCCATTCTCTGGAATAAGGAGGATCGCCCCTCTCTGGTCAAAAGCCACAGATGGCAGATGTTTGGTTTTATTCCCCTTGGCCACTGGCAGTGGCAGATTCAGAGCTGCTGCAAAGTACTAAGGCTCTGCACCAGCTCTTAGCTTTGGGAAATCCCAGCTGTCTGCTCTCATTCATTCTCTCGAAGCAATCTTTAATCTTCCCAACATTCCCTTCAGGCTCTCTGTTCCAAGGCCAACCAGAATAATGTCTTCACACAGCCTCAAAGTCTAGAAGTGCAATGCAACCTCAAGGCTTAGAGTGAAAAAGTGAACATGAAAAGGTTTTTGCAGGGTTTTTTTTTTTTGTTTTGTTAAAAAGAGAGACACAAACCCACAAAAATCCCTGCCATTAAAGTGATTACCAGCTTCCCCTCCCATGAAGAGACTTTATCTGCTCATTCGTTTGAGTATACAAGCCAAGAAGTCCTTTGCTATGTCCCCTCATCCTTCCCCCCCCATGCCCTTCCAGCAAACTTCCTTACTGCAACAGAAACATGAACCACAGGCCCACAGAACCTCTGGGTAGTAGATGGAGCATCCCATCTACTTTTCCTACCTTGAGATGGCCAATCAGTGTGACTCACTCACACACCAGCTTATCCATTGTAGACTTTGAAACCATGGTTTTCAAAGGACCTCCAAGTGCCTTTGGCTGTCTGAAGCTTGGAGCAAGGGGCACCCAAAGCAAAGGGCAGCCAGAGCCCTGGTTGCATCTGCAGTTCTCTGGCCCTCAGGATCTCACCTGCAATGAAAGAGAGAGGGGCCACAAGCTTGAATACCAGAAAGCACTTGAGCACACCTTGCACACACTTCCCTGAGTAAGAACCTCTTCATTTTCTGACACATTTCTGTTTAAGACACCCAAGGTAGGCATATGGTATGGAAAGATGTATCTTTTTAAATTGAGGGAAGGTAAAGGAAACATAGTTGAGAGCTAAGTGAAAGCAGAGGACAAGAGCATGGAGTTTTCTAGCTGTCTTATCTGCAGGTGGAAGACAAACCTGAAACAGAACCAAAGCTTCTAACCAGACCTTTGGAGTCATCTGAGGTGAGACAGAATCAGCAGAGATTTCATTACTCACAAATCCCTCCAGATGCCTTAAATAATTCATCACAAACAGTGGGACATAAAGACCAGGAGTCCCATTAGGAGGCACATGGCTTTGTTTTTGTTCATTAGGGTGAGTCACACAAAACACATTATTACATAAAGCAGGATGTCTCATTAATTACATCAGTCTGGGGGCTATAATGTACTAGTGCCTAGAAGAGCTCTGGGAGACTCAGTCCTCGTCCTCCCTGTTCCAGAAAGTCCCACAGCATCTCTCTGCAGAGAGTCACCCATCACTCCCACCCTGGCTGGCACTCAGGGCCTGCCCCCCAGCACCCTCTCTATGACTCTGCCTGTGGGTGCCAGCATGCATTTCTCCAGCAATGTCACCTCTTCCCCCACAACCTGCCCCNACCTCCTCGTGCCTCCCCCACACAAGCAGGGCACAGCTCCAGCTCTGACACCAGCAAGGGAAAACCCATCCCCAAGCTGAGCTCCTGCTGCCACCCTCAACTCCCAGAACAGACCAGAGGCTTCAGGAGAAGCGTTTATTCCTGTTGCCTTTGGACTAACAAGGCAGTGCTGCACCATGGCTTTCGGAGTGAGGGGAACTGAAGCATTTCAGCAGCAGCTGCCAGTGTTTGCCCACACAAGCAGGTGGTAGCTGTGCCTGCCAGCTGGAGGGGAGACCCTGTGACCCCACGTTTCCATGCTCTGTGCCTGCAAACATTCACCAGCACCAGCCCTGCTTGCATGGACTTTGGTGCAAAGGGGTGCCATCCGTTTCAGCCCTGCCACCTGCAAAGTACCCAGACAAAGGGAGTTGGATTTCATGAAGAATAACAGAAGGTTGGCTTTCTTTGGCTACACAGACTCTGCAGTGCCTGAGGAGAGTAATCAGGTTCCTAGGGCTGGAGTTGTTTCAGTACAGAGAAGAGAGTCCCTCCTTGGGAATGTACCAGAGAGTCTGGGGAGCTGTAGGCAGGCAACCTGTTCCATCTGTGCCACCTCTGCCCACTTTTGGAGCTTAGCAATGCAGCTCCTTCCTACCTCTTCTGTATAAAAGAGTTGTTATGGGAGACACACACCACTTCTCCACAAACTCAGTCTTCAAAAATCCACACCATCCTGTGAAAGCCCACTGCAACATTAGAGCTCTGGGGTGGACTAAACACACTGCCCAGGTCCCCTGCAGCCTCCTTTCTAGTGTCCTACAACTTTCCAGGTAGGACCGTGCCCAGTGATGGACGTTTGTACCCTGCAGCAACGTGAGACACACAGAGACATGAACGGGAATTACATTTAACTGCCTGGCATAGAAGAGGATCATATAAATAAGTCAGGAGACCATCAAGGTCTGCACTAACATAACCTTTATGAAAACCACTTACCCCATGGATATGAGTGTATCTGGACTTTACACTACAGACATTACCAAAATATCCCTGCCATTGATTCTGTTGGTTGCCCATACAGAATCTATAGAATTTACTGGTGGGGAAGAGGGAAGGTCAGGGAACATCCTCACATATTTTGCTCTCTAACACCCAGTCCTTGTGACTGTATCAATATGCAGTAGCAATGACAGGGATAGATGATCTAGAAGTCCCTGCATTATTAATATATGGTGAAAGATGAGGCAGCTATTGGGAGAAGTATCTGTTTGCATGGTTAATATACAATGCTCTAAACTCAGTGCATTGCTACTGACCATGCCCCATTAAAACACAGCTAACCTTTTATGAAACCCCACACTGAACAGAGCAGAAAATAATTGCTGGCTTCAAATGCTCCCAAATGTTCCAAGCATGGATATAGGACCCTTACAATCAGGAGAACAAAACAAGTCAACAAAACAGGGTGGTGGGGAGAGAAAATACTGTGACACATGCCAATGGAAGTGAAGTAGGAGAAACAAGAAGAGGGGAAGTGGAGGTACAGGGAGAGAGTTCAAGGTGTGCACAGACTCCATCAACTCCCCTTCTACCAGCCAAGCTGAGACTTCAGCTCCCACATTGGGACACCCAGACCACAACACCGAGTGATACAGCACCACACCTTACAATGTGAAGGCTCTTCTGACTGCCCTTTGAGCCTCCATCACTGTAAGGCACCATCCACTTGTCCTGGGCAAGATATGCACAAGCTCACCCCAGCACTTCGAATACCAAAGTCTCATCCCATCACTGCTTGAAACAAACTCTAGTCATGGCTCTGGTCTGGCTTCTGGTGGGGGCTTTCTTCCCTCATCTCATGCTCAGCCTGATGACGACTAGGTTCCTCAAGCAGCCAGATTCCTCTCTACGACAGGAAGAAAGGATAGGGTGACATAAGGAACAAGGGGATCATTTGTCCTCCACAAACCCCTGAATGGTCACATCGTACCTGATCACAATGTCATCCAAAGAGAGCATGAATATGGCAGTCCCAGGCCCTTAAGCTCTCTAATAACCAAATCCAGCTTATCCTAAGCTTTTTAACATGGAGTGACAGAGCAACACATGTTAAAACCAGCCTTAATGCTGGCAGACAGCAAGGAGTGAGGGAGATATGGGTCTCTTCCCGTTAAGTTAAGCTTAAATAGAATGATATGGTCTTTAGTTTACCTTGCCATGCAGGCATATTAGGCATGGATTTCTCTGAAACCAGAACATCACAAGCTGCCCAAACAAGCTTGTCATTGCAATTTCACAAGTTCCCTCTTTTGTGCATCTTTGAGCTCTGACTGCAGTAAAATTTCATCTCCTCAGCCCACTGCCATCTGGAGCAAGGTTCAGACTCAGTCACAAGCATAATGGGAAAGGATATTTCTGGGTAACGGTGGGAAGGTTACTGATGAGTATGCTTAGAGCTGGTGTATCTCACTGTGACGCTCTGGTCTCCACCATATGATCTGGAACCACTAAGAGGAAGTTACTGGGATGAAAACAAGAACTGAGATCCAGCAGGAATTGTGGACTGCAAAACCTCAGTCAACCATGCAGGGGAGCCTCTCCAAAGGATTTTCGATCTTAAGTAATGATTCATCCAAGAGGCTGGAGCAGGCCTTAGACTGTCTGCAGAGCATCAGAAAGAGATTCTCAGCAGCTGCAGGGACTTTTCAGCTCCCAAGTCTGGGCCAGCTCAGATCTCAAGAGAGCAAAGATGGATGGTGTTCAGACAGGTTCATTCCAAGTTTGCTGTTAGGCTTCACAAGAAACATCAAACCCTTAATTATCAGGGTTAAAAAGGGACATGAGAGGGTCCCTTGTAACCTCTGCCATCAAGAAGACAGGTGGTACCCATGTCTTTGCACAGATCAAATAACACACCAAGCTCCCAAACTGCTCTCTGACTGTGGGCTGGTTCTCTCTGTGCTTGATCCAGCAATGCATGGCATCTCCTTGAAGAGCTTCAGCTCTCTGACAACCTTCTTTAGCCATTTCAGTGCTCTTGCCCTTTCTGCCATGGCCCTACCTTACAAGGCTATGTTCCTCCAACACTCCACAGGCAGAGAGCAGTTAGGAGAAAAGGAAGAGAGATGCTAATTCTTCAGCTAGCCCACATCAGACAGGCTGTTGGTTGATTTTTTTTCCTGCTGGGCTTAGCTGGAGGTATTATGATGCTTTTATATGACTTGACATCCACCTCTCAAATAATTGACCCTGCATCCCCAAAAAGGCCAGAGACAAGCGTATTATGCCCTGATGCTATTTCTAGCATTGTCCAGCAGCCACCACAGGGAAGAAGAACATCTACAGCCCAGGCAGTTGTACAAGCTGTTAGTGGCCTGGCTCTTCCAGCAATGCCTGTCAGGTCTGAGCAAGCTGGACTCCAGTAATGGGGCAAAGCTGTTGTTTGTTAGCCCCTCGCGGTCTCTTGACTTTTCGTCTTGATTAAAGCCCATGCTGAAGGGAGGGATTAGCGAGGCAGGGATCCTAATCCTTCCCCCACTCCAGAAACCCAGTCGCCTGAGCACGTGCTCATCCTCAGGGCTACCAATTAGTGGCACCAGCTGCTAGCCTGGATGCCAGGGCCAGGAGCTATTAGTGCACAGACCATTAGCTTTAAAAGGCATTTGGAACTTCAGAATGTATTAGGTTTTGTGTGACTGACGTACACTACAGCCATATGTAGCTCACTGTCCTTTCTGTCAACCATTTTATCTCCAAAAATGCATTGGTTTATCAGAGTGATCTAGGTGGAGCATCTCATGAAAGCATCTTACCAAGAGGATTCAGTAACTTTATTGAGTTAAATAGTTGCTACCCACTTTAACTGACTTCCTTGGCACCTTTCCTCTGAGTTAGGAATGGCATGGCTTGTATGAAAGGTTGAATATCTGGGCTCTATTTTTAGCCTGTCATTTGCCCAGTTAATAGTTCCAGGGAAGTAATTTCATTTCTTTATGCTTCAGCGACCCCATCTGTAAGATGGTAATGATGAGTCTGTACCATAAGGCTTTGAGATCTATGCTTGTAAAAAATATAATAAAACTTGGAATTGCCGTTACTGCCTAAAGCAAGGGTGGGGAGAAGCCTCATGGGCTTTTGCATATTTTGTACCAGTACCTGCATGGATTATGTTTTTTCAAATCCTGTCCTGCTGTAGTGTCAGCCCTGGATCCTCCAGCTCACCTTGGCAATCACTGGTCCATGCTTGGTGCAGGTGAGACTTGCTGAGGGCTGCTATGGTTGCCGGGTCCCCAGGAATGATGGTACCAGCAAGTTGTGCAAGTCATCTTCCAAGAAGCTGGCCTGAAATGATAATGAGGTTGCTTTCTTGATTACCCACAGTGTGCATAATCATCACCATGGCAAATGGGATCAAACCACAGACTACCAGATTCTTTCCCCCACGCTGCCTTCATTTCCAGTCACAATCACAGCTCAGTGCTGGGTAAATCATGAGCTACTCACCTCTCTTTCCATCATTACTTGGGTCAACCATCACATCTCTGCATTGACTCTCTCACTTCTCAGCTTTGTCTCTGCCAGCATCCAGGAGAGATTCTGCCATGCAGGACCTACTCTTTGTGAAAATTAAATAGAGTTGGACTGGAGCTCACCTGAGCATACTGCTAGCTCAGTGGCTACATGTTATTTGAAGCCAGTGCCAGGAGGGAGAGCCAGAACACCAGGCTGTTTGCTGTGCACCTTGTGGCAGTGGGTCCCTGGCAAATGCAGGCAGAGGAGGAGGTCCATCAGGAGACCACCTGGCTCCCCAACCATTAACCCTGACCTACAGGGATGAGCCAGGTGGCAAACCAGAGCCTTAGCTCTCAAAAACAGGTTAAAAGACAGGTTGTCTTACCAGCCTGTCTCAGCCCACTGCAATCTGGCTGCAGGGAGATCCTCCCACTTCTTTCCCAGCTTTTTGTTTAAAGCAGAGCTGTCACAGAAATTGGAGTTCAAATGCACAACTTCTTCAAAAGTCTCTAAAACAGACTTTATAATGTGAAGTTCTGATGAAATTTCCAGGCCTTTCTCCTTCATACAGCTGGCAAACACCAGTAAAAGTCTTTTATTAATTAAAAAAATATTAAAATCTTAGGCCCCTTAGCTGTATTCTTGACATGCAAACATTAAATCAGTGCCATTCTAAGCTGGTCTTTTAATCTCATCTGGCAGATTTTTCAGGCTCAGGACAGTTCTTTTGTTATTCAGAAGGACTCTTCCCTCAGTAAGACATACATATCTTTCTACTTCCCCAGATGGTATCCTCCTCCAAGCTAGAATAATGTATTTAAATTTATCCAATGGTTTTCATGACTCAGATTTCCCATAACTGGATGGTTTCTAACTGTCCTCTGCTCCACCTGTTCAGACAGTAAAGCAACCCTCTCATTGGCTCACAACCTGCAATGCTGCAGTTCATCAGTGGAGTGTGATTACTGTTGAGTCAGGGAGAGGGTTTTAGCGGCTTTAGACTATGCTACAGCAGTTCTAGAGCAGCTTCAGGTTCACATCACCCATCATCTACAGTTCATGGCAGTCCTGGAGGGAAACCATGGCTTTTAGAAATTGTTTTGAAGCTTTTTTTTTCCTTGTTTCTTCTGTCCTGAAAGCAGGCATTTCAATCTTCTGACCAGGCAAAGGGAAAAACACACTTTTACAATTTACAAATTTTACAGCTTACAAATCTCTCCCCCCTGAATATTTCTCATACAAGTACATATCTGATCCAATGGAAAACCCATTCAGCAACCACAAACACAGCAACATCACTGTCTACATTAACAGATCCTTTTCCAGTTTGGATTACAGGAGAAAAATGAAAATCCTTGCATGCTGATGTTTCATCATCTGCCTGGATTGCTTCAAGACAACAGGCAGTGATTTGAAACAGCATGTAAGTGTTTGAGGCACCCCGCGTTACTGCTGCTCATTGAGACCTGAGCTCCTACACAACACAGGTCTTTATGAAACTGCCATTGGAACCTTTGAACTCACAGAATTCCTTCTGGAGCAAAGGTATTTTCGAAGAAAAGCATCCTAAATCACACCAACATTCAGGAAATCCTTTGAAACTGCTGGCAGGCATGAGTTGTGGCTCATGAAAGAGCCACCACTGAAAGACAGACGCAGGAATAGAAGGTGAAGGAGGATGAAGTGAGATGAAGAAGCTCACTCAGGGGAAGGGATGGAAGGAACAGGGGCAAGAGGCAGGGTAGGTTTCAAAGCTGCTTGGGTAAGCTGTTAGATTGAGTTTTAAATGTAGGTTGAAGTTTGAGAAGTCAGAAGTGAACTGAATGCTAGGATACTGTCCTGCCACCACCTTCCATAGGTTATTCCCAGCTACCACAGAAATTAAAGGCCATTTGAAACCCTTATTCTTTCTCAACCTGGACCCCCACAGGGCACCAAATGCACAATATTGAGGCAAGAACGTGGCTCCAGAGAAGAAAAAGCAATGCCCAATGTCTTGCCTCAGTAGGCCAGCAGCACTCGTGATAGAGCAGGTTACAGCAGCGAGGGTGGGCTGTTATCAGCTAGCTCCCTAAACACTGACAAGTCATCAAATGTCTCAAAACAAACCCAAATGAATGAGACAGGCTGCATGTTTGAAAACTAAGCCCATTGCCATAAAAGACAAAACAGGAAGGGAAGTTTAGATGGGCAAACCAGCAAGAATTTAATTACAGAACAACTTACCTCTCTAAACACATGTGTAATCAGACAAGAAACACTATAAGCATAAGCCAGCAGTTTCAAGTAGCAAATTTTTGACAAAATTCCCATAAATCATGCCCTGTTTCAAGCAACAATGTTCTGCTTGAATGGCTCAAAGTAGAACCATCACGGAGTACCATCATCACCAAAGCCTTCGCATCAGGGCTCTGGTGGGAAGTTGCCCCCTGTTCATAGGACCCTGGTAGCATTAGCCACAAAAGCCATGAGGCAAATGAGGAAAGAACTACCCAGGATTGAATGCTCCCCTGGTAAATTGTTCCCACTGTTTGAATCATCCACAGACAGGTTTGTAGATTGGAATGTTCACAAAGCTGTGAAAATCAACTAGAAAATAATAGTGCTGTAAATAAACAAATAACCAGCCCCAGCAATTTCTGAGTTGAAAGGAGAAGAAGAAAATCCATGGAACCCAGTTTGCAGCTCTTCTGTGCCTGTTCCTCAATTGCCAAACAAGATGCTGTGCAACGTGTCAGGGATATAATGGAAAAAAATACTAACAGTCCAATCATGACTGAGAAGCATAGGCAGTACAGAGAAGTAGAGCTAGGAAGCAAACCTCAGGCCCACACAGGGTCTGTGAAGAAGGACCCAAGAAAAACAGGGAGAAACACTGCAGGGTTTTCCAAGCACTGAGCAAAGCCAATGGCATCCTGGCTGGTATCAAAAATAGTGTGGCCAGTATGTCTGGGGAGGGGATTGTGCCCCTGTACTGGGAACTGGTGAGGCTGCAGCTCGAGTGCTGGGTCCAGTTCTGGGTCCCTCACCATAAGAAGGACATGGAGGTCCTGTAGCGACTCCAGAGAAGGGCAACCAGGCTGGGGAAGGGGCTGGAGGGCAAATCCTATGAGGAGTGGCTCAGGGAGCTGAGGGGGTTAAGCCTGGAGAAGAGGAGGCTGAGGGGAGACCTTATCACCACCTCCACTGCCCTGCCAGGAGGGTGCAGAGAGGTGGGCGATGGTCTCTTCAGCCAGGGGACAGGAGATGGGACAAGGGGCAATGGGCTCAAGCTGCCCCAGGGCAGGGTCAGATTAGACATTAGAAAAAAAATTTTTACTGAAAGAGTTGTGAGGGCCTGGAACAGGCTGCCCAGGGAAGGGCTGAGTCACCCTCCCTGGATGTGTTTAAGAAAAGGGTAGATGAGGTACTCAGGGATCTGGGTCAGCATAAGACAGGAATGGTTGGACTTGATCCTTAAGGGCTTTTCCAACCTTGTGATTCTGTGAAGGCAAAGCTTCTGCAGAAGAATCTGTGTGTTGCCACACTTAGGTGTGACTGCAGAAGCTAATTTAAAGTTACACACATACTGTTAATCAAGACATTTCCAAATCCCTAGAGCCAGCTTGGATTCCTGGTATCCCTTGCACAGGGTTCCTTGAAGTTCCTTACGTCCGCGTTACGCTGCGTTGCTCCCATTTTTGAGGAGTAGAATGGAAAGACAACACCACTTTTTTCCTCTGAAATTTCATGCTGAGAGTCTGCAGAGAGCTCTGGTATTTGAATAATCAAACCTGGCTGGTTCCTCTAGTGTCCTGCTGCGATTTCATCTGAACTGGCAGATAAAGATGGAATTAAGTGATGTAAATGAAAAGCTGGTCAGGAGGTTGCCTGAGAGTGTCTGAGTCTCGCTGGGTGCAAGGAGCTGATGCTGATTTTGAGTCACCATCATTTCTTGGTGGACTTCCTGTGCTCACCTGAAGCAGGTCAGGTGCCAGGTGATGACAACTGACCTGATAGTAAATGAAAACAAGCACATGGCACCAGCATCAAAGCCATTGAAGGGTGAAGTGAGGTAGGATGCATCCAGAAAAGTCCCTAAGGATCTCATGAGATGATGGGAAACATGCCTGCAGCCCACTGATGCACTCCAGGAGGATGGGTTGTTCTCCCACAGCAGCGGTGGCAAAAGAAAACAAAACTAACTAAAATCAGGTTTTATTAGCTGAAAGCAAATGTTCTGTTCCATGTTGCTTCAACAGCCTAAGGAGAAGCAGACAGGTTCTTGTTTTTTGTCAATATGCCTGAGGAACAGGCGTTTCAAAATCAATGTGTCATTTCCCGTAACAGCCCATCATCAGGGCAAGTCCTACAAACAAGGCTTCATGATCATAATATATGTTTCAGTGCATTTTGCTGTCTCCAGCAGCCCCCCAGGCTGCTTGTTCAGGCTACAGGCTGCTGTCTGGAGACTGTGAACGAGCAGTGGCTGGGACCATCTCAGCAATGGTAATCCCAAGGCTGCTCCTAATAAGACAAGTCCACACACATCACCATCAGAGCTGCATTCTCCTTGCCAGAGCCAGGCTGCCACACTTACTTAAATCCTGCCTCCCAACTGCTTTACTGCCATGGAGATGACCTGGCCAGAGGGTGCTGCAAGCAGCCAGAGCTGCTGTGGGGACATCATGGGACGAGGACCTGTGCTCTTCAGGAGCTACTAAGGAAATGCAGGCCAATAGCATTCAGGAATATGAAGCTGTGGTCCTGGAGCTTGGCAACAGTTTGGAGCTACCAACAGTTTCTTTTTTCCAGCTCTTAAAAAGGATTTTTTTACTTGGAATTTCATGCTATGGATTTTTGATGCAAAGATTGCAAGATCAGATTTGGCTCAGGCTCCTACACCTGTGTTTTGTGGTTTTTAAGAAATAGCAAGGTTTGAACTAGGAGGCATGTGTGCTGGGCAGATGATGCCAACAGTGCTTGTTGAGTGATCTAACAAGTTTCAGAGCAGCACAGCAAGGCTCCGTGTGCTCTCAGGTATATCAGTGGTCCTGAGGCCATCCTGAGTGATCCTGGGGATGGAGCCTCCATGTGAGGGACCAGACCCTGGACCAAATCAGACCAAGGAAACCAGCTTCCTCAAACCCACACCTGCTCCAGCCCTACCTGAATTTGGTCTGGAACTTATCACAGTCCAGCTGATAAGCTTTGTCTCCAAGGCCAGAAGCAGCATGCTGGAAATATGTGGCCTCTATAACGAGCTTGGCAAATGAGATAATTGTACACCAGTCCTTCAGGTTTCATTAGTCTTGTCTATGTCCATGGCAGGCTGATCTGCCTCTGTGCTCTGAAGTGGCTGCATGCCAGCACCATCCATCTCTCTCTGTCCTCTTGGCTGAGGAATCCGGTTCTTTAACAGACACGACCTGAACAGATTCAACAGGCACCTGGTGGAAGGAGCGAAGCTGCATCTCTGAACACCCTGAAGGATGGCTGAAAATGAAGCAGTCCCATAAATGATCATCTTTCTAAGGTCAAAGGATGGAGAGGCACGGTATCACCATGACAGATTGAAAGAGAGATCATGAATATGGTATGCATTTAATCCCAAAATATTCTTCACATGTTAAAATAAGATGCCTGGAAGGAACCCCCTGAAAGGAGAGTTCAACAGGGTTTATGTTTTGCATCTTCAGGAAGACAATGTGTTTGTTCAAAGCAGGGTGGCAGAGTGATAGAGGTGGACAGAACACACAATTGTTCATCAAATTGTGAGGAGTTAATGAGTTACTGGGGCCTTTCCCACAAGACTGGAAGTGCTATTTGAACAGGCAAAGATATTCTTTCAAAATTCCTGCATTTAAATAAATTACTTTTTTTATTTTTTTGCATCTGTGACTTGTGATTGGAGTTTTACCCTCATAAATAATTTCTACACCTTTTAAAAGCTTTCATATCTAGTCTCCTTAATTTCTATTCCTACCATGAATACTCAGCATATACATTAACCAAAGCTTTGGTGAATATTAAGAATTCAGGAACTTCCTGCCAAAGAAAAGAAGAAAAAAAGAAAAGAGAAAAAAGGAAAAAGGAAAAAAAGATGAAAAAAAAAAGAAATAAAGAAAAAAGAAAAAAGGGGAAAAAAAGAAAAAAAAGAAAAAAAGAAGAAAAAAGGCAAAAAATCAGCTTTAAAATAAAATAAAAGGAAAACAGAAGATGAAAGAAAAAAGTCCAGGTGGCAGGGATTAATTTGATTTAGCCTGAACTTTCCCCAAATAGAGAATATTCTTCAAAAGTCAAACACAGGCCCCTATTTCATGTTCTCTACAGTAACCTTTAGAGTTCAGGATGCTCCTCTGTTCATCCCTCCGCGTCCCCTCGCAGTGGCGCTTGCAAGTGACACAACCATCTGCCTGGGCTCTGTGCTCTCCCTGACGCGGCCGGGCCTGCGCTCGCCTTGTAACAATTTTCTCTGGAGCAAGTTCAAGCCCAATTTGCTCCTGCTGGTATCTATCTGTCATGGGATGTGACAGCCGAATCTCTCTCGGCTCGGGTGGGGAGGAAGGAGAAAAAAGGTCACCTTCTGCATACTGTATGTTCTCCAGGAGGCAGGACAGAGAAGGAAACTAAGTTTTCATGTACCTGACAGGAATCAAATGTTTTTATCCCTTTCACTTCACATTTCCCCCTCTACTCTGCCATGGTCAGGCTCCACCTGGAGTGTTGTGTCCAGTGCTGGGCTCCCTGGGATAAAAGGGACAGGGATCTCCTGGAGAGAGTGCAGAGAAAGGCTACAAAGATGATGAAGGGCCTGGAGCATCTCCCCTGTGAGGAAAGGCTGAGTGAGCTGGGGCTGTTCAGCCTGGAGAGAAGAAGACTAAGGGGGGACCTTATTAATGTCTATAAATATCTTAAGTATGGGATGCAGGGGGAAATGGCCAGCCCCTTTTCAGTGTCTGTGGGGACAGGACAAGGGGCAACGGCTGCAAGTCAGAGCATAGGAAGTTCCACACCAACATGGGGAAGAACTTTTCCCCAGTGAGGGTGAGGGAGCCCTGGGACAGGCTGCCCAGGGGGTGTGGAGTCTCCTTCTCTGGAGAGATTCCAGCTCCGTCTGGACACTGACCTGTGCAATATGAGCTGGGGAGCTGCTTTGGTAGGGGGTTGGACCCCATGATCTCTGGAGGTCCCTTCCAACCCCTGTGATTCTGTGACTTCATTCCTCACATTAGCAGCATGACTCAGTGCCTCTGGTCGCAGTTGGATGTGCTCAGGACAGATGAAAATGAACCAGGTCCAGGTTCCAGCCAGGGGAGTTGGTGCTGCTCTCAAGGCAATGTTGCAGGTTGCAATGCCTTTCCTTTAGGAAGGACTGCTCACCAGCCTTTGAATGCTGACAGTGCCTTAACTCCCCAAGGCTAGACTGATAGAACCAAGGTGCTATCAGGAGCCAGCATGAGGCACTTGACACCACCCCAGCTGAAGTCACACCATATTGCTTGGGAGACACAAGCAAGGAAGATGACTTCAGGTGCAGTTCTACACTGGATAACAGACTTAATGAAGAAACAGCACCTTCATACTCTTTGTGGTTACTCATAACTACATGTGATGACAAACTGCATGCAAGAACACAGGGCACTGTGACCCTGGTCTGCCCCACCACAAGCTGGCATGGCTTTCCATAGAGAGTGCCCACAGGAGAAGTTCCCATTGAGAAGAAGGACTTCACAGCCTAAGCATCTCCCTGCATCAGACACTTGACTCATGCTGATTTTAGCTCAGTTAAAGCTATTTTTCTTCACGGTAGCTGGCACAGGGCTGTGCTTGGATTTGTGCTGAAAAGCATTGATAACACAGGGGTGTTTTTGTTCCTGCTGAGCAGTACTCACCCCAAGCCAAGTCCTTTTCTGTTCCTCACCAACGAGCAGGCTGGGGGTACACAGGAGTTGCAGGGAGAGACAGTGTAGACAGCTGACCCCACTGACCAAAGGGATATCCCATATTGTATGACATCATGCTCAGCATATAGAGCTGGGGGAAGCAGAAGGAAGCAGGGGATATTTGGAGCGATGGTGTACGTGTGATGGACTCTAAGACAGCCCTGCTGTTAGAGATGGCTGAATTCCGGCCTGGCCATGGGGAACAGGGAATGAATGCCTTGTCTTGCCTTGCTTGTGTGAGTGGCTTTTCCTTTCTTTATTAAACTATCTTTATCTCAAACCAGTAGTTTTCTCAATTTTATCCTATTCTCACCCCCATCCCACTGCAGGGGGGTGAGTGAGTGGCTGTGGGGGACTCAGCTGTCAACTGAGGTTAAACCACAACAGTCCTTTCTGGTGCCCAACATGGGGTTCAAATGGTTTGAGATAATGACAGGTTTGACTGTATGCAGTAGATTGAGTTTATAGCTGTTATTGCTGTTTAATTTTTAATTGACAGTCTCCTGTGCTTGCCATGTGTTCCCTTACCTTACTCTGCTATAGATTTCAGTGTTCATCAGTGGCTGCTCTTCGCTTTCACTGCTGGCTGTAGTGCTGTCCTGCTTATCATCTTGCTCTGCTGTGCCTGGGAACACTTTGATAACAGCAATGGCGTTGTGCTGGGCCTGTCTGATGGCCAGGGCAGTGCTGCTGTACTGGACAGGTTGGAAATCCTGTGTGCACTTCAGTCAAAGGGGCCATGACCTGGGAATGAGTCCACGTGGGAGCAGGACACCCCAAAACTTCCGTGGCAGTGATAAGTCCACAGAAGAGCAGGAATATCTCAAAGGGTCAGTGGCTATGGTCAGATCTGTGCCTCAGCAGGCATACTGCTGTAGGGATTGTGGCAAATGGATAAGTCCATACTGGAGCAGGTACACCTTGAAGCATCACTGTTTGTGCATGAGATCATGCTGGAGCACCTCTAAGTGTGGGCCATGGATAGACCTGCAACAAGCAGGCCCATCCCTGGAGGGACTGCAGCCATGGGTAAGGCCACGCTGGAGCAAGTCTTTCTCTGAAGGCATCGTGGCCTGTGAATAGGGACACATTGGGAAAAATACACCTCAGAGTGGCTGTGGATAATTACACTGAAGCAGGTAGAGCCCTGGAGACACTGTGGCATATAGATAAGGATCCTCTTAGAGCAAGTACACCCTAAGGGACTGCAGTCTGTGGATAAGTCGAAGATGGAGCAAGGGCAAAGTAATGGTTAAACCATGACACTCAGGTACAGACAGTGACCTTCAGCAACACAACAGTTTAGAAGCCTAAGCTCTCTGAAATTACAATCATGAGCACACCAATTGGGTGACTAGATCATGCTGCTCCAGTTACGCAATGGGAAGCCTGTATGCTGCTGCATGCAGGGTGGTGACAGCCTGGCTGACTGCTGGTGACCACCAGCCCTACTCACAGGTCAGAACAGGGTAGGCATGATTTGGAAACCCTTGCAAAACTCCAACCCCACCAAAGACTGAAGTATCTCCTGAGACCAGGCAAGGGTTTGCTGTGCTCCAAGAAAGACATGGTCCAAGGCATGCCCTGAAGTGTGAAACTTTGGTAACCCATACTCACTTGCTTAGGGAGACTAGAAAGCCCATCTGGAAGAATCACCGTGTGTGATGTGACCACTGCACACGCAAGAGCCAACCTCCGTCCCGTCGTACCCAGGCTAAGACTGTTTTGGCTTGGGAGGGAGACAGAGAAGCAGCTGGAGCAGGGAGAGAAGCCAGAGCATCCATCTCCATTGAAAAAGGACCATATCTTTACTGCAGATAGAACTACAAGGATTATTTTTATCCTCAAGGTTTATTTTGTTAGTGTTTCTGTACCTGACACCAGTCAAAAGGGATCCTGGGATAAAACATAAATGGTACTTTTAGTGTTTTATAAAAGAAAACGTATGATCTCTGTAGTTCACTGAGAGCAGATGACTTACAGGATGGTAAGAAACAGAGAAGAGCTTGGAGATTTATTTCCCATTAGAGTGGGAGACATATGGGGAGGAAGGGGGCACAGACAGAACCAAATGATTTGATGGGGAATGAGAGCCAACATGTAGAAAAGCAAAAATGAAACTAAAACAGGCTGAAAGTTTTCCAGTGAAATGCTTCTCTTCCCCTAAGAAAGAAGTATTTTCTAGAGAAGGATGTGTTCTGCAGCAGCCCACAGCTTTCATGAGATTGTTATTATTTTTCAGTTTGCATTGAGTAACCAACCCAAAAAGGATTAGCATCACCAGAAAAAGAAGTTATGTTGCAGCAGACTTATTTCCATTGAAAATGCAGGTGAAAGCAAAGGCTTCTGTGCAATTCTTCTATCAATAAAATCTAATTTCCCAGCCATTTTTAAGGCTAAAGTGGGGAAAAAAATAGTTAAAGAAAAACATTCTCAAGGAAAGCAAGCTAAGTGTTATTGACAGTAAATCTACAGAAATTTTTACTAGTCTGGCTGCTGTTATTACTTGTCAATCACCCAGAGTTGCCATGTGAAGGGTAACCATGTCCTGGAGGAGAGCCTGCTGCTTACAACAGTGATAAATGTCCAGCAATAGCTCCCAAAACAAAGCCAAGAGGACAGAAAGATCATCCTGGTCTGAAAGCTCCCCAAGTAGCCCACAAAGAGTCCCTCTGAGCCTGGTGCTCCGTGCTTTCCTAGAGAAGGGAAAGGGACTATCTCTGCCCTAAGTCATTTTCCAGCTTTACCAGCATCCACCTTCAGTATTGCAACAACTTCAGCAACTGGTCCAAAAACCAAGGCACGAGGACTAAAACATGTTCCTGGCATGAAACCTCCCAATGTCATCGACAAGCTGCCCTGCTGACTCTGGGGCTCACTCAGAGCCAGGAGCCAGGACTCAAAGACATAGCTGGCCTGAAACCTCCCCACGTAGCCCACATGTAGACCCTCTCACCCTGGGGTTCAAGGCTTTCCTTGTCCAGGAACCCATCCTAAGGTTACTAATAGTTCCCTAAGTACTTCAATACGCTCTAGCCTCCTTAATATTCCAATATACTAAACATCCAAGGGTGGCTCCCAAACACAAGGAGCCAGGACTGAAAGATATAGCTGGCCTGAAACCTCCCCATGGAGCCCACAAGCAGCCCCTCTCACCCTGGGCCTCAGGGCTTTTCTTGTCCAGGGAACCTAATAGTTCCCTATGGACTTTAACAGGCTCTACCTGCCTTCACATTCAGCCTTCCCAAATGCCCAGCAGTAGCTCTCGAACTAAATGGCTTAAGACTGAAATATGTTTCTGGTCTGGAAGCTCCCCAGGTATCCCACTAGCCAATCACTGGAAGGAGGCAGCCATGGAATCGGGAAATCATGGTAGGGATGTACAGATGCACAACTCACATCCTGCTACCAGTGGAGACCCTCATTTCTTGAGGTTTTTGTCACTTCTTCTGCCATAGCTTCCTTCGAATCCTCTCCAACCTGCCGAACACCCAGACAGATGATGTTGGCCAGTACCTCAACACTTGTCTCCTTTGGATTACTCCTCACCCTTCTTGTTTTAAAGTTCCTCCTCTCATCTTTTGGCCATTTCAACATGTAAACAACATTTTATCCTGTGAAATCACCATTTTATTCTATTAAATCCCTATTTTTATACTAGAAAACTACTCTTTTATTTTAAATTCAAAAATTTCTAGCTACATGCCCTATTTTGTTCTATAAACCACCTTTTTTTCTAAAAAAAATTCCATTTTTATGCTATGAATTCCCCATTCTATTTTAGAAATCAACATTCTTTTAGAAACCACCAGTTTATTCTACAAAAAAAATTTTTTTCTTATAAACTCACAATTTTATTCTACAAATCCCAGTTTATATATCTATAAACCACTGGCTTATTAAAAAAAAAAATTCTATGCGACAAAACACCATGTCTCTGCTACAAAACACCTTTTTTTCAGTCTTTAAAACACCATTTAACTGCTCAAGCACTATTGGTACCCTATAAACCACCATTTTACCTTATGTACCCACCAATTCTTCCTCCATCCCTAAGGGTCAGTGAGGTGTGATGGGTGGGTGTAAGGATTGATTGGCCCAGCACAGGGGGTGGTTCCCACACCCACCCTAACCCAGACACTGCTCCCAGACAACAGGTGTCAGCACTTATTGGGTTCCTGGCATGATGCAGCCCACAAGCAGCCCCTCTGACCCTGGGCCTCAGGGCTTTCCTTGTCCAGGGAACCATCCTAAGGTTACTAATAGTTCCTTATGGACTTTAATAGGCTCTTTCTGCCTTCACATTCAACCATTCTAAACATCCAGCAGTAGCTCCCAAACCAAAGGAGCAAGGAGTGAAACATGTTCCTTGCCTAATACCTCCCCATGTTGCTCACAGGTAGTCCCTCAGACCCTGGCACTCAGGGCTTCCCTAATTGATGATGGGTTGAAACCAATGGGATGCGGTTCAACAAGGCCAAGTGCAGAGTCCTGTAGCCTGTAGGTAACAGCACCATGGAGATCTACGTCCTTGGGGAAGGGTTACCCAAATGTGCCTGGCATAGAGGGAGCTGGGGGTTTTGGTTTATTGCTGACTGAACATGAGCCAGTACGGTGCCCAGGTGTTGAAGGCAGTCTATGGCACCCCTGCTTATTTCATAAACTGCATTGCCAGCAGGTCCAGGGCAGTGATTGTGCCCCTATACTCAGTACTGATGAGGCTGCACCTCAAACTCTGTGTTCAGTTCTAGGCCCCTCACTACAAGAGAGACATCGCGGTCAAACGTGTCCAGAGAAGGGCAACATGGCTGGTGAAGTAGCTGGAGAACAAACCTTATGGAGACTTGCTGAGGGAACTAGGCATGTTCAGCCTGGAGAAGGAAGGCTGAGGAGGGCCCTTATCACCACCTACAATTACCTCAAAGGAGAGTGTAGTGAGGTGAGTGGTGGTCTCTTCACCCAAGTGACAGGTGATAGAACAAGGGGGAACAGACTCAAGGTGCACCAGGACAGGGTCAGATTAGACATTAGGAAAAAATTCTTCACCAAAAAGTTTATTGGGCACTGGAACAGGCTGCCCAGGGAGGAGGCTGAGTCACTAACCCTGGATTTACTTAAAAGATGGGTAGGCAAGGTGCTTAGAGATACGGTTTAGTAGAGGACAGGTGCCGTTGGACTCCATCTCAAAGGTCTTTTCCAACCTAGTGATTCTGTGACATTTAGTTCACTATGCCTTGATCTCTGCTCCCCAGGCATCTCGTCTCTCCCTGCATCCCCGATGCTTCCTGTCTCCCTGTCAGATGTTTGCAGTCACTGAAACAGGACAATACAGACACCCACACCATACACATTTAGTAACAGGAATCAGAGAAGGGAGAATTCTTCTACATGCCGGCTGTTACCAGCACACAGCAACAGTCAGTGCACACTGTGTGTTTTGCAGCACGTGGCAGTGTGCAGAGACCCAGGCACAGATTTTTAGCAGCAGCAGTAGCTGTCATGAAGCTGGTTTGTAACAACCAGCTTTAAGTAACGAAGCACTGAAAACTACTTCACTGTGTGACCAAACTAAATGCCTTTTAGTCCTTCATGTATGAGTCTTGTAAGAGTAAGCTTTTCACACTGAAAGAAAGAAAATCATCTTTGGACTTTAGCAAGAAGAATGATTCAGATAGCCCCAAGCAACAAAGATCTGAGTCAATGAAGAACACAGTGTTTGACTGCCTTTGGAAAAGTATTTGCTGACTTCTTCATTAGTTTTTTTTTTGGTGTGCAACTTTACGTTCAGCTACAAAAGACACAGAGGTTAATGGCAGGGCACTGGGAAGATGTTATTGTGTTATCTCTTTTATCTTCCCTTTTCCAGAGGTGTAGGGCCAAATGGAAGATGGACTGATCCCCACAGTCTGAGCAGATGTCAGCCTAGCCCTGGGTTTGAGCTTCGGGGATGGAACCTCCTCTGTTAGCCTGAGAACTAAAGGCAGCATTGCTTTAGTAGAGGCTGTTCCAAAGCTGTTTTCAGAAGGTAATGTGCACAGAAATAAAAGCCAAACATCCATCAACTCCACATGACTAACTCAGAAATCCAGCACATACATAGGAAATCTGGTAAAGAAAGAGTGGGGGAACAGCTACCTTGAGAGTTCCCATTATTCAACTATGTCAGCACTTTCCATCTCTGAAATAAACCTCTCTGATGGACAGAGTACCTTGAAGGAGTCCCTAGCTGCCCCAATAGCAGCAAACATTTTCTATCCAAAGTGAAAGCAGTGCATGGAGAAGACAGTCAATGAAAGCAGGGGGAAAAGTCAGTGAAAGCCAGAAAAGTAACTGAAGAACCACAGGATGAAATCCTGGTACTTCCCAAGTCAGTGGCAACAGTTTTCATAGGTTCATTCAGGTAAGTTCTCCTTTCATTAGCAAAACATCCCAACAAACTCAGAAAATTTTATCAGGAAGGATTACATTCACACTGTCCATCATTCCTTCAGCAATTCCATCACCATGGTAAGAAACCAGGTAAGGTCACTTGTCCTGCGAGTAGCACTGCTCTTATGTGGAGGAGGCTATGGCCTTTTGCCCTTCTTTACTAGCTATAACGTATGGGGCCTTTTCATCTCCTTCTTACATGGGATTCTACAGTTGTTTCAGAACAAGGAATGGAGCATAAAAACCTCTCTCTCACAATCATGATTTATTTACAGAATGCTTCTCAACACACTGACGAGATGGTACAGAGAGAACCACCTCTTTGTGCCCTGCACACAAGATCATGCCTGTGCTCCCGTGAGACAGCCTCCACAGGCTGCCAGGGAGCAAGTTGCATCCACAGCCATCACCCAACAGTCCTGGGGTGAAGTGAGATAATGAACTGACCTCCTGCTTTGCAAAAGTAGGTGGCTTCCCCAGAGCTTCCTTCCAGCTCTGTAAATCAGAGCCCAAGCAGGGTGCCTCATCCCTTCCAAGACTTACTGCCCTGTTCTCCTCACCCAGAGCCATTTATTTGCAAAGGGCAAGGACAGGTCCCAGCAAAGCTATGACTAATGCCTAGCTAATTCCCTGAGGAGAAGGCAAACCAGCTCCCTAGGAAACAGAGTCTTATGTTTTCCTGACCCAGGCTGTGACAGTTTTAAGAGAGAGCTTGCTTTTACCAGTAAAAATAAACACTTCCCTCATCAGAGATTACAGAGGGCAGCTCTCCCATCTGTGTTACATCTGAGAGGCCAGTGGTGCAAGGGCACGTGTCAAGACGTTGACTACACCGAAGACCTGCAGCAGCGCACCACAGGGACTGGCCTAGGAGAAGAGGAAAAAAATCTAGGGCAACTCTGGTCTGAACCTTTCCTAGGTGTTAAATACTCCAATCATTGGCTGGTTTTCATTGTCCCAACCAAGCAAAACTTAACTTTCTCTGAGCAGTTGCTTCCTACTTTGTGTTTGAAGACCAGAACGTGCACAGCCCTTACTGCAATGTTCAGCATGCTCATGGCTGTGGAGCAGCAGGAGCTGCTCTTCATTTAAGCCTGGAAAGCAGGTTCCAAAGGCTGCAAGCAAGCTGCCAGTATGGAAATGGAAAACAGCACACACAAGCTGCCTGCACCACAGAGCAACAGGGCTCCATGAAGCTGAGGAAATATCTATTATCATGCCCCGTCCCTGGGGGTGTTCAAGGCCAGGTTGGATGGAGCCCTGGGCAACCTTGTGTAGCTCCAGGCCTGGAGGTTGGTGGCCCTGCCTGTGGCAGGGGGGTTGGAGCTCTGTGATCCTTGGGGTGCCTTCCAACCCAGACCAGTCTGGGATTCTATGATTAAAATGAAGAATACTTCAAAGTGTGATTTATTCATCTTCAAACGTGTTTGCTTCAATTAAGTCAGTTTAGCACTTTAAGCTTCCTGCATCACTAGCTAATTTCTAAATTCCAACATCTTTACGTACTTCAAGCTACATTTGTTCTGATGATTAATATTTTATTCATCCAGTATGTTTCCATTCACCAAAGAGGTATAAAATCTTTTATCTTTGCAGAAAAAGAGGAATTCTTTTCCTGACCTCCAGCGTTGTGCTGTGGGCAGTATTTTGCAGGTGTAGATGGGAGCTGGGAAACAATTACACTGAGCTGGAAGTGCCAATGCTTATCCTCCCTTCGGAGGAAGGAGGGTTCCAGCACAGAGTAACTTGTCTTTAGGGGAAAGGACGTTGCACGCAAATCACTGTGGTTACTTCAGTTAATATTGTGCATTTTGCTCATATGAACTTAGATAAGTTGCCTCTTTCTAAAGGGATTTAAAATCTCTTGTTCCACCAGTTCCCTCTGGCCAGGGTGCAGGAACAACGGAAGTACTAGAGCTCTAGCACATAATCCTAGAAGGTAACATCTCCCCTGGAGAAGCTGACCTATAGAAGTAGTTTTCTTTAGTAATCAGTCCCCACTGAAAGGCCCCTGCAGAAAAGGAATATGGAAACCAATGTGAACTTCACTCTTTCCATTGAGGTTTGGCTCTTCTGTGAAGGCTTTCAGAGAGCTTTGCGTGCTGGTGGGTGTGAGCAGGGTGTCTCTGTAGTAAAACACTGCAAAGCAGAACTGAAAACCTTCCAAAGTCTGAAATGCAGAAGAAATTTAGGTATCAGCTTATCAGCAAGGAAAAGAAGTACTTCAGAACATGAACTACACAGTAAATAACCCGTGTCTTTCTGTACAAAAAACGGGAAGTTCATGGAGTAAAACAGCACAAGGAAGGAAATTCTTTTAACCATAAAAATCACAGAATCACAGATTGGTTTGTGTTGGAAAGGACCTTAAAGATCATCTGGTTCCAACCCCCTGCTGTGGGCAGGGACACCCTCCACTAGCCCAGGGTGCTCAATACCTGGCCTTGGGAACAACAAGCATATTTCATATTTTAAAGAAAATAGTTTTTAGTTTAGCAGAAGTTCTTTCTGACCTAGGGATACTTTGCTGGTACAGAGGGAACCCAGTATCCAACTTTGCTTTCACGATGCTGTGCCAAGACAGCCCATTATGCAAGAGAGGACTTTCACATTCTTATTTAAGAGGTCAGACAGTTTATTATGGGGATTTGCCTAACTATCATCACTCAGTGCCAGACAGAGATGTTTCTGAGAAAGGTTCCTTCAACCTTCCTTTGCTTCAGCCTTCCTTGTTTGGGGAAGGAGGGTAAAGCAACGAGATGGAGGGGTTTTCATAAAGGAAAACAGTGACGGAGTCTTGCCATGGAATAGCTCTAATGAGCAAGTCAAGGCATCCATGCCAGACAATGCATCTGCTGGTTTTTCTGCTGGATGACATCTTACCTTATAGGCAGCCAAGAGAGTTGTCTGTAGGCAAAATGAAAGGAAAAATGAAGCTGTGTGCACTGCAGAGAGGAATATGTCATTTCAAGCACAGGTTGGGATTGACTGGAGGGTGAGACTGGCAAAATCTTTTATTCATGCTAATTTCATGGCTAGATCTCTAAAGATGAGGACAACAGTTTTGAAAAGCATCACCACAAATGTGGTTATTTTGTTGCATTTTTTCTCTTAAGGCTTAAAACTTGATGTATTCAATCAAGGCTACTGTTCCTGTTACATTGTGGATTAGTTAATTGCAGAAGGAAAGAAAGATGCCAGAATTATTATGTATGAGCTTTGGAAAACTGCAAAAAGCAGAAACCTAGACAAGTCATCCAACTCCTCACTAATGGCCTTCAGCAACGAGGAAATGAGACTAACTGTAGTAAAAATGCAAATAAAAAGCAACATACTAATTCAGGCCTCTGTCTTCATTACAGAATCAATAAGAAATACATGAATTCATGCAGCCAGAAGTTTAAAGCCAAAAAAAGAAGAAAAAGAAGAGGACAAACCCCAGTCTTTCACATCTGTAGCCCTGGCAGCAGGAAAATCTTGCCAAATTCCTAACCTCTTAGATGGCAATTAATACCTCTCATCACCCTATGTGGGTTCTAGTAGCCTACATCAACAGTTCAGAGAACAAGTCTCCAGAATAGAAAGGCCAGTCTTCCTCCAGGCACAGGAAATTGTGCAGACCCATTGAACTGAATTCCAACCAAACTTCATCTGGAACTTCTGCCCAGTCCAAAAATCCTCACCACCTCCCAGATGTTTTTCTTGTGGGCGCGATGCCTGTCCTGCTGCAAGAAGGCCTCGAGTACAGTGACACCACCGGCTCTAAGGGGTTTTCTGTCATGGTAAGAGCAAGACTGATCAGCATCTGCATGAGAAATACCCTTCAAGGGTAAGTTTCAGATAACCTATTCTGGATAGAATGAAAGAACCTGTAAAATTCAGCTGTGATACCAGCTGCTTCTGAGGAATCCATGAGCCATCAGCTCATGACAATGCTTGGCTTTTCAAGACTGAACCAGTGACACAGAGAAGAGAGATCTACATGTAGCTACCTAACCTCAAAGCCCCTTCACAGAGAAGCATCTGATAAAGCAGTAAGCCTGTGCACACTGAATTTAGTGCTGAGAAAATGGAGCTGAAACACGTACAGCGCTGTCACTCACTGCGTGAGCACATGCATGGGTCTGAATCAAATTCCTACACCTCTCTTTGCCACCAGATAAAACACACCAGGGAGACCCTCACAATTTCAAAGATCTGTGTGCTCACCTGCCCTGACAGACATCACAGCACTTTACTACTGTTTTACATGTCCAAATATTTGCCTGGATAAATAGAGTTAGAATAGTTTGCATAAACTGTGCTTTCTCTTAGGAAGCTGGGTGAGTCACACCGAAAAAAATATTCTGGATATGATCTATGGCAAAACCACAGACAGGAAAATGAAATGAGAAGTTGGCACGAAACACTGCATCAAGGGCAGAGATGTCCCAACTATGGGTACTGCAGGAAGCCTACAGATTTACAGAAAATTTGCCAAAGGAGGGATTTCCCCAAGACTAGTCTCTATGAAAACTGTTCATAAAACAAACATTTGTATATATATATATATATATTTGGCTTTTAAAAACACAAAATACATACTTTTTTAACGTGAAAGGCACACACAGTTAAGCTAACCAGGAGCAGAACTTTTCAAAGTGGTTTTATACATATCTGGCCTAACTGGACACTGCCCTAACACAACCTGTGAGCTCAAAAGGCATTAACCAATGAGGAAGACTTGTCAAACCATCATTAGAGTTAGAGCTTTTCCTCCCAGCAAGGTTCTCAGAAACCCCAGGGTGTCATTCCTTATAGCCATCTGCTTGACTGGACTGCTGTGACGCTACAGGTCCTGGGTCCCTGCAGCAAGTAGGCCTTAGTCCCGGGCCCAGAACTTGCCAGGCAAAGGAAAATAAGTTGAGAGGTGTTTGAGTAGAAGCCTGCCCAGCGTGCTGGAAGCACCCCTCAAAACATGACACAAATACCCCAGAGAGGCAACAAACCAAATATTTTTCCCACTCTTTTGCTATTCTGCTCATAGCACAAGGAAGCAAAGGAGAAAAATAACACACACACCATAAAAGAGGTTTCAAGTTAGAATTTGGTGTCTGTTGGGACACAGCGAGAGTCGTCACACTTCAGAAATCCAGGCAAAGATCTAGCAGGTTAGTTAGATCAATTGCAAACGTAGAATTAGGGAAGCAAAAAGTGATGTTTCCTCCACTAAATATAGGTTGGAGCCTTAATAAGGCACAAAGTGAGGGAAATGAGAAGCTTTTAAATTGAAGTTATTATACGCTGCAACAACCGCCAGAAATTATAAGCTAATGTCATTCTCTTGCTTTTTTTCCTCTCCAATTCAGCAACAACCCACTCCTCTCCATCTCTTCCTGCATCTGCAACTGCTCCTGTCTCACAGGTCTGATATCATTCTCTCTTTGGACCGCAGACCTTCCCCCATCAAAATATAACATCCTCCCCCAAAATGTCCCAAACCCAACAACTTCACCAGTCAACCTCTCTCCCTGACAGAGCCCCCTGACCCCAGTATTAAAACCTCCAGGACTTCTCCATGTCTGTGCCACAGAGAGAAAGCCTACTCTTATAATTTCTTTTTACCAGTAGTAAATCTGCTGCTAGAAGGATCCACTTAGTCATTCTTGCTTTCTCAGCCTTGTCTTTCACTTCTGTTGACAAGTAAAAATAAAAAACAAAAAAAATTCAGACAATCACATTTTTCCTCCTTCCTGATTTGCTTCATTTAAAATTAAGAAACAGTCCAAGGTTGGCCAACTAGAAGCTTGCACCATAGCAACTTCCACCACTTTCCCACTTCCTCCTGTTCTTCAGCTTCTGGCTCTGCATTACACATGCATTGTGCCGTCAACCTGCTTTCTGTCACATGCTCTCATAGCTCTCATTAAACAGCAGATAATTTCAGCCTTCAGCTGATTCCTTCTACAGTGGGACTCCAAACCTACATTATTCCTTCTGCTCCATCCAATCTGCAGTCTGACACAGCACCAAGGGCAGGAGGATGGTGTGTGTGGTCAACCCAGAGCATCTAGCAGCATCAGTCCTGTTGGTAACCTCTGTGTCATCTCAGACAACCAAGTAGTGTCTCGGTGATGCAGCTCACTGTACAGCAGTGAGTGGTCAGACATTATTGAATAAAAACCATAACTGCAACTGAAGTGAAGGGTTGCCTGGGAAAAGCTGATGGAAGCCAATGTGGTAGGCTTGTTAGCACCTAGAAGCTATTTAGAACTAGAAATAAATACTGCAGCCCTCACACAAGTGCACTGTGACATCCTCAGCCACAGGCAGTGGTCTTGAATCTCCTCTGCAGCCACAGGAAACTTTGCTCTTCTTCCCTATGCCTGATGGCTGATGTCTTCTAGTCACCATGGGTACTGGCACCCCAAATCAGCCTGTGACAGAAGATCAATCACACCAGTAGCAATAAGCATAAAAGTGAAGAAGAGAATCTGTGGGTAAAAAAAAGAACCAAAAAGAACCCTCACAACCCCCTAAAGAAAACCCAAACCCTTACCCAGCATTTACAGGGGAACACAAGACCAAGGTGAAAAGCAGAAAGCCACAGGAGCATAGGCAATTATGGGTGACTGTCTTGGCCATCACAACTTGCAAATCAGGTCCACCTCCTGCCCTTGATGGCTGATTGCCAGGAACAAGTTAATTAACCATCACTAACAAATGCACATCTAGTCTAGACTTTAACAACTCTACTAACGCTGCCTCCACCTCCTCTTGGCAGCTTTCCCTGACTGACCTATCATTGCCCACGGGCCAAATTCATCCTTGGGGAAAGCTTTTTTCTTTAGCTTGCATCAGGAATTAGTTTATCCTCAGAAGTATACCCTAGCATTTTTCCCATAACCTAAAGGAAATAATCATATCTTTCCCTTTTTTTTAAAAAAAAAGAACCCAAACAAGCCAACCTTCACTCAATACTATTGATCTTTTCTGCCTTCCTCCAATCACCTTCACGTCAAAGGCTTCCAGCCAGCTCTTTCTCTCTTGCAGCTGGTATTTGCAAGCATTTATTTTATTTTACATGTTGCTCATTGAACTTTTTTACAGTTCATGTGTCTTATTTTAAAACTACAATTCACAAAATAGCCTAATTCTCCAAACGGTGCTGAAACGAGTGGAATAATTACCTTACTTGTTTTAGTCCTCTGCTGGAGTCCAGAATTATACACTTGGAAAATTATGATTGTTTTATCTTCTTTTTTATTTTTTTTTAGCTTCACGAGATGTGTGAAAGACAGGTTTTTAGAAAGGACATAAAACCAGCCAAAACTATAATTACCACAGACAGAAAAGAATTCAGAGAAAAAGATGATTTTATGATTAAGGCATTGAAGTAGAAACTCAGAAATTTAGATTCTTTTTGTGGCTCTGCCAAAAACACTCTCTATAACTTATGTTGAGCGAGTTAATCCCTCTCTGTGCCTCAAATAAAATACTCTGGCACTTCCCTGTTTTAGGATAGACGCTGTGCAAACATGTTCATTCACATTTGCAAGATGTTTGAACGCACCAATAACCAAAGAACAGCAACGACTGGGAGGGTTACAGTCATAGAATCATAGGGGTTGGAAGGGACCTCCAGTCATCTGGCTACATTTAATCATCTCTTGTCAAAAGCAAACGCATCTTTAATCATGAGCACATGGGACAGAGCAGCATTGCTCCTGAGGAAGGAGTGCTGTGCTATAAGGGAAGAAAAAAGAAGGGCCAAAAATTCCATGTTTGGAATAGAAAGCATTCTGCAAAGCAGGGCAGTGGATGTCTCAGTGTGCGTCTGAAGCTTAGCATCTCCCCACTCCAATTCACCCAAAACAGGGACAGGCTCTTACCAAAACCCCAAACAGCCTCACCAACACCTCCATTCATATTCCACAGTGATGTGCAAAGTGAAGAGCAATTACAGCAGCTCCCAGACTTCCACCATGAGACCACAGAGAAGCACACAAAAGAAACACTACCAAAGGCATCCTCATAGTTGTTAAAATGACCTTAGGAATGGGATGCCAGGGGAGTCAATGGGATTAGACACACGTGTTTCCAGCAGGTGATGAGGACATTGAACCTTCGGAGTGAATCCCATTTTAAAACCTTGTCAATGAGCAGCGAGTGAATGAGAAACCAGGAACGCGGAGCGACACGGTAAGTAAGGGTCACTTCAGCACCTTGCTGGCAGCTTTGGGTATAAACCAAGGCAAACCCAGAAGGCCTTTTATCCGACACTGCCACACTTGCATCCCACACTTGTACAGAGACTCCTGCCACCATGCTCTGCCCACCCCAGGCACCCTGTGCCCATGGGAGAAGCCAAGCTCACGGGTGTCCTCCTCTTCCTCCCTGAAAGCCAAAGACTAGGAAGCCCATGATGTCAACCAATTCCCCCCCTTACTCCTTCATTGCTTTAATAAATTAAGCCAAGCAACAATAGAGATGAGAGAAAGCAGGACAATGTGGTAAATGTAGCAGAAAGAAATTTGAATTGTAATGAGGAGAGCTAATCAGGAAAAGAATGGACTATAGAAAGAGCACTAATGAGTTTCTAAATAAATTCAAAAGGTTAATATTGTTCTATCTAACAAATACGAGAAGAATCCTGATGTGAAATTAAAGGTCTCACTCCAGTGCCGTTGCAGCCATACATTAAAGCCATACTGCCCACCCACCCTATTCACCTGCCCAGCCACCACAGCCTCCTGCTGCCTGTTATACACAGCTGCTGGGAAGGGGATCTCCTCAGACAGCCACCGGCCCCACCCCCTTCTGTTTCTGCCCATCAAATGCTGAGCAGAAGGCAGTTACTCAATGGACAGACTCTCTTTGACGAACAGAGTTCACATCAAGGCTTTTGTGGCTCATTTACATTAGCATTAAAAATAAATAAACCTGTAATGAAAACACAGTTTGGAAACCAGGAGGGACACGTGCTTGCGACGTGCCTGGCGATGCAGTTCCCAAGCACATCTGTATTCACTTTTATTACCACATGGGTTGCCAGGGTGAGTAAAAAGCCACCACAGGTCCACCAAGGAAAGGGCAAGTAAAAATAAAAGTTTATAAAAATAAAAAGCCAGAGGGCTTTTGTTCATTGGTTTTAATTTATCCAATGCCAGTAGTTCAAAGTATAAAGCTAAGACTTTCTCTATATATAATAAAACCTGAACATATTCAGAGCCCTTTACACACTGCATTACAAAACATGGTAAATATTGTATTTCAGCCTATTTATTTTTTTTAGGTGAGGAAAGCAGCCCCTTTCAAGAAAAAAAAAATCCAATTCCCAGCAAAGTAATAGACTCACAGGCTTTCCATAAGAATAGAAGATCTGCTCAACTATTTTCTTGCTTAAAGAAGGAAATGGTGCCATTATAATATTTTACCCTGAATATATATTAAAAAAACCCCTAGAATGACATCATTCTTTGGGGAGAAGTCTGAGTGTATTTGTGTACGTGGTTGTCCATCTGTCTTCTGAACTGCAAACAAAATCTAGAGGGAAGAGATGAGGGTAGCCACACATTTATCTCCCCCACGGTCCCACTCTGCCCAGAGATGAGTTCAGTGCAGTCCCAGAGCCCCGTAACCTCGTTAGGATCCAACCCTGCTCACACTAATCAATCTACCTGCACACATTACCACGGGCAGAGCTGCATGCTGACACACTGGCAAAACCAGGGGATGACAAGGACTCAGATCTCATCGGGTCTGCGCGGGGCAGAGCTGAGCGTGGCTGTGCTCCTCTGCCCTGCCCCAGGCACCAGCCACAGTCAGACCCAACGCGTGGTCCCCATGGGCAGTGCTGGAACCATTCAAGCTCGGCTGCCAACAGATCCCTTCACTCCCACCACTTACAGAAAATGGACAAAATTAAGATATGCACCTTCTTTCTCTCAAGCATGTGAGTTATTCTGCAGTCGGAGGAACCGCCCCGTGCCCAGGCTGACCACCCAATGTTTTATTCACAGGAACCTTGCAAGACGTTGCCCAGCCACTCACCTGCCATGAATAATTCTGTTTGACAGGCAGGTTAAAGACTTTAACTTTCTAATCCTCTTCCTCCTGGCAGGGGAGGTGGGCAGCCATGCGCTGCACTGAGCGGCATCACAGTGAGGATGTTTAATAGGGGCTTTGGTGGAGTTCCAGCCTGGGATGGAAAGATGGAAAGCAAAACCCCTTGGGACCTGAGAGACAGGAGGAGTGGGAAATTCATGGAGACAGAGACTTAACAGTCAAGGTGTGTCAGCTCTTTGCAAGTAACCCTTTAGATGCTGGTGGAAGAGACACACTTACCCTCATATCAGTGATGGAGAGCTCAGCAGAGCTCCTCAGTGTTTCCAGCTCAACCCATGAAGGAAACAAGCTGGGAAGCAGTTGAGCAGCTTGTGCTCCTGAGTCCAAAGTGGAAGTGTCACAGGATGAATGTTTCTGGCACTAGTCTGTAAAAGCTTAAACACAAAACCCTTTCTGAGACAAAGGGCGCTGCAATGAAACTGCTAACTGTGAATAAACAAGACAGTTGCACAGCTCATCATAACCCTAATGATCCTCTGTAAATCATGCAGGCCCATCATCTAGATCCATCACCCACACTAGTAGACTGCTGAGTGTGGGAAACATGGAGAGGTTCATTTTTAAAGGGTTTTGCGTGCTGCACTCCTTGGGAACCCTTTGAGAAGGAGTCTAAAGCAGATGGTGCAATGGGAAAATTATTCACATTAACTCCTTAGCAGCCTAAAATAAATGAAATCATGAAAGCCCCATTCAGTCACACTTCTGCAGCAGTCAGAATAGTCCCAACGGGGAGACTCCAATGCTTCTGCATTCTGCACCACAAACCTGCCAATAGCAAATGGGTTCAAGGGCACAGGAACAGCCGTATCCTCTTAAGAACCCTAAACCATAAGGTCCTCCGCCTTCATTGACTACTGCTCAGTGGCCTGACAAAAGAACAAACAAGCTGAAACAGTAAATTATCCTCACTGTACAACGCTGAATGCTGAAACACTTCATTTTCCTTTGAAGACATAAAATCAGAGAATTATAAAATATCCTGAGTTGGAAGGAACCCATAATAATCATCAGGTCCAACTCCTGGACATTCTCTACAGAACATCTTTTGCTTTGAGCTTTGCACCTGCTCCACAAACTCTTACAATGAGACATCTCTAGTAGTCCCCCACTGTACAGACAGGGAAACTAAGACGCCGATTTCATCCAGAGGGGCAACAGCAAAGCCAGGACTTGATATTCATCTAATCCAACCTGAAGACTGAGTTTTTCTGCAACAAGCTGCCTGCATGACCTGGCCTATTAAAGCATCAACATCCCTGAGCTGAACAAGCTGAGGCCACAGCACCACCAGGACTTGTAGCCAGGGAAGTCTTCCCTCACCTAGACGAGCCCGAGGACCTGCAGACTGTGCCCCAGGGAGCCCCAGTCTCACAGCAGCGGGTCATACCCAGTTTTACTGGGTCATACCCCGTTTAAACAAAAGTAAACAGAGACCTGTATAGTGTTCAAAAGGTGTTTGTGTGAGGAAGCCCAGCGACCCTACTGAAAGCAAATGGGGGGGGGGATGCAATTGGTTCATGCTAAAATTGCTGAAGTTCACTTTCAAAACCACTAACTCCAAACTTACCTTAATATTAAAATATAATATTTGCTACATGGAAATCTCTGACTTCATTTTTGCTCCTGACACTTCGCAGCCCTGTTGCTTTCTGGCTGTTTTAATTCCTATTAATATCTGGCATGAGGAGTAAAGCCCACCAAGGCTTACAACCGCTTGTAGCTCTAATCTGCATTTCTCTAAGCTTCGGTCTGTGGTCCTGGCACTATTTTAATTTCATCCTCTCCTCTCTAATGCACCAAGGTGTGCAAAATGAGCTCAGTTCACACAGCAAGAGCTGCCATCAGCAGAGAGCTGCTTCATTAGTGTTTTTCCCATCAGGTTAGTGCTGGGATAAGCAGCCAGCTGTTTCAGTGAATAAACATATGTGGACCTGTATCACCTGGACAGACTGCCCTGCCTCGTTTCCCAGAGTCTGGTGACTGTGAGACAAAAGTTAAGACAACTCCAGTACTGCCTGAGTGGATTCTGCAGCCAGGCTTTGGAACAAGAGGCCAGACTGCAGTCTGCCAAGATGCCACCCATCAGCTGAGCTCTGTGGGCTGCACTTCAGCTTAGTCCATGGTGAGAGAAAGCAAGGGCGAGTCAAGAGAGCCCGTGCTGGCTAAGCTAAGGCTCAACAGACACACTTACTGCTGGCCACACACAGCTCCTGCAGCTCAGCTCACTACGGTAGCTCACTGTGATCCCAACCACTTGTCAAACTGCATCCCCAGCTTCTGCAACAGGCTCTGAAAATCCTACTTTCCAGTTTGAAACGTCCCTGGGGCTGAGACTCTCCTGCCCTGCTCCCAAAGTGACAACTGCTACTGGAGCCGAGGGGATGGGAGGAAAACTCCATGTTCCTCTTGTCTCAGCATCAGCTGAAAGCTCCAAGCTCTGGAAAAAAACCCACGTCTTGGTAAAGGTCACGATCTGAATGCAGATTATTCATGGACATGAATTTATCTGATGAATTATTCTAAACATATAATTCAGCTGGCTCTGCTGAGCACGTATAGGATGCGCCTCTGCAGCTACTCTAAATACAAAGCAGGGCATTAAATAAGGACAGTGACTTGCTTGAAAGCATAATATTTTATTTGCTACAAATATGCTAATTCTTTAATTTTCACACGCTGCACTAACTAGAAATACAGCCTGAGCAAGATATGTTTTCTTGTAGCTGATTACAAGGTAGCATATCATAAGTGATACCCTAGATTTTAGACCCCAATTCAGTGCTTCCTTAGACTTGTACCTCATTTTCATCTCACAATAATGGATTTTGAGTTGCTTACAAACATGTAGGACTATCATCTGTCAGCCACGTCCCCATGCTACTCATTATTGGTGCCTTCTGAGAAAATATATTGGCAGGTTTGTCAGCAAACACGGTGGGGTTTTTTTTCTAATGCCTTCTAAATAAATGCTAAGAGCCAATGAAGAACCAGGCATTTCAGTATTGCCTCTACTTCAACACGAACATCCTGGTTTCTGGGAGCCAGTTTACTTGGTTCAGACAATAAAAGCAAAATAACGAGACCCTTTATCATTTAACAAACCTTCTTCACTTAAGCTTCACTGGTCTTGCTATATAAGTCATCATTTTCTGTCACTGGGATCTCTGCAGAGCTCCAGCTCCCATGTGGAGGGGCCAGAGGCATCATTTCCAACAGGATCCAGGGAGGTTAGAAACCATTTACTCTGTCTGTTGTAGGTAGGTCTAGTTAGAGCTAATCTAATTACACACAAATTACAGGAATCCTCTCCAAGGAGGAAGGCACTAAGCCTCAGTCCAAGAGGAATCAACTGCAATTTGCCAAAGCAAGGAGGTTCAGAGATACCAACCTGGGACTGCAGCACATCATTCCCATTCAGGGGTGTATTTGCACATGGTTAATTGTACTGATTTTACTGTATTTGCTCAATATGGTAAATGGAAGCACACGCTTAAAGCTGAGCTTCAGGAGCTGGGACAACATGAACACTTCAGCTTGGGTCCACCTCCAGAATTTGCAGCTCTGTGGAGTCATCTTCTTGGCAAATTATAGAGATATCTCCAAAGGCTTTGAGTTCCACAGGAGTTACCAACATCAGGTGTTATTTTGCTGTGATGAGAGTGGGAGGAGAAAGTTTGCTATTGTCAGATTTTAAAGAGACAAGTTTAGTGTCACCCTGTGGAGTTTGGGACTCTTGATTGCCTTGGTGCTCAAGCCCAACATGAGTGCAGAGACTTTTAGGTGATGAAGAAAGCAGAAAAGCTATTTTAAAAACAAGCACAGCTCTTTGATTCTCCTGAATAGTTCAAGTGCACAGTTGGTTCAGGACAAATATTCAATTTAATTCTTATCTTATCCAAACTCCAAATCTCTTTTATCATCAGTTATTTTCCAAGGCACCAAACAAGAGAGCTCTGAACTTACATTCCAAAGACACAGAAACAACACAGCCCTTCCACCTCTCCCCACAAAGATTAGCCCAGACTCTTGACAACCTCAAGACCTTGAGGAAGTTCAAACCCAGAAGAATCTAGAATTAAATCCCAAAAGTCTGGAAGTAATGGCAGTATCTGAACATTACAGGTAATTTTCTGGACCTGTCAGGGCAGAATAAAATCCAGAGTAGTCACTCTAATGGATGCAGCTCTGCTGTATAAGGCTGAGAGCTTGCTTTAGATCTCTGCCAAAACAACATTTAGCTACAAGGGACATTTTTCTTACATGTTCTCTTCACCAACTCATCCTATCACCTGCAAAATTGCTTCTTCACTTATTCCACAGATGGGAGAAACCAAAACAAGCAAGACCTAAACCAGACACTTTTCTTGGCCATGTCCAATCCATGGACCTCATTCAAAAAGTTTGATGTAATCACCCCTCCGAAAAAATACATACCTATTTTATGGTATCTGATGATGAGAAGAAAAAGTAACTTCCATGTATTCCTTGATTTTTAAAAAAGGTCAGAAACATATTTTTGAAGTTCAAACAAAGATCACTTGAAATTTTTATTTTTTTTTATTATTCCAGGAAAACTTTAATTCTCTTAAAGTAAAAAAACCCTGATTATCAGAAACATCCAGATTCTGGCTCTTCCTTCTGGTGTGAAATCTCCCATACTTCCCTGGGAAAAGGAAATAATTATGACATCAAGTTGGATGTTGTCATCACCATTCTGAATCTTTTCTTCAGATCAGTTATTTGAGAGCAACTTTTCCATTCTTAAGCAAAGAATTTGGGGTGGGGGCATAGGGTGGTACCCTAACAAGTACCTGGGAGAAACGCAGGTCATGAGAACTCGGGTCACTGATGGCCAAGTAGCGTTTCCACATTGGCACACAACACATCCTACAAGCTTCACTCAGCTGTGAGCAAGATGTACTTTTATACTGAGAGAAGTAGTCTGGGCTGACACAAAGTACCTCCATAAGGTCAAAGATCAGCTGGGCCTGGCTGCCACAAGCCAAGATTTAGGCGTACAGTCATCTCTTAGAAAACACCCTTCCCACACGGCCAAAGCACCACCAGCTGAAGCAGCTTTCTGCTGCAGCAGAAAGGTATGGACAGCACCCTGAGCTCCGTGGGGATACCAGGGAAAGCTTTATTCAGCACAATGAAGTTGCTTCCCCAGTTAGAAATGCGAAGGGTCCAGGGCTTTCCATTCTAGATCTTCATTTTCCACTCATCTCCTCCACGGTCCAAAGATAAAACGGCTCCAGTGGACTTCAGGAAGGAAAACAAGGGGGAAAAAACATAACCCCTACAGCTTAATTGCCCCCAAACCTACTGAATTTAATGATTTCCACAGTGAATCCTTCAGGAGATGTCGTGCTTACACACATGCCAAGAGCAAATCAAGGCCACCCTGTCACTCCAGAGGACACCCAGGTCTGTGTGAGCACAGACACATACCTGCAGCCTTCTGCACGGACCTTGGAGGGGCTGTGCAGGGGAAGGACGGGCCTGGCAGTCTTCACACAACACGGGACAGTGGAGGTGAAGTCCAAAAGCCCTGGCAGGTTTAACTCTCAGCAGGGCATGTTATACTGTGGAGCGTACACGTGGGAAATAAGAGATCAACCGGAAAGATGAAACTGCTTCAGACAGCATCTTTATCCAGCCAGCAGATAATCAGCTGCTCAGCCCTGGGCTTTGTTGGCTGGTTTATTTGTGGGAGCTGGGCAGCCCAAACCTGGGGGATCCTAACTAAAAACACAGAGTGTGAGTATGGGTGCCTTCAGAACGAGCACTTTCAGCTTTGCTTTCTTACAGGGAAAGGGAAGGAAGAAGGAAACCTGTCCCTGGGGGTGTTCCAGGCCAGGTTGGATGGAGCCCTGGGCAACCTTGTGTAGCTCCAGGCCTGGAGGTTGGTGGCCCTGCCTATAGCAGGGGGGTTGGAGCTGTGTGATCCTTGGGGTTCTCTTCCAACCCAGACCAGTCTGGGATTCCATGATTCTGTGACATGCAATAGGAAGTAGCAGAACAGCAGAACTAGACAGCGGGTGACAGGAAACCGTTTATGATTCGAGAGCCTTTTCCAAGCCATCAGTTCAGCAGCTCAAACAGCAGAGGAGGTTTGTTCGACTATTACACACAGACACATAAGCACACAGACGCTCAAAGCTGTTTGTAACCATGTCCTTCATCCTGAGCTGTGGGACTGCTCCGACAAGCCACATCTGTGGCGACGTGCTTTCAAGCTCAGCACTGAACAAAGGAAGCAGTGGCAAAATTCAGTGTTCTGAGGAACCGAAAGGGAAAGCTGCTCTAATGCCACAGAAACATCTCTTAAAATTAATTACAAATTAACAGCTTTTATGTGCAACTTGCTAAACTCAGAAATCAAAATTCCAAAGAGCATCATCTGGGGGTTGGACCCAATGATCTCTCAAGGTTCCTTTCCAAGCCCTACCGTTCTGTGATCCCTCAGATACGTTTGCACCATCATTCTGTGTTGAGCTGAGACACAGAGACTGGTGCTTGAGCTCAATAAACTGCCCAGCAAAGCTCTAGAGAAGAGAACGCCAGTGCTGCCCTCTCTCAGGATGCTCGTTCAAGCCGTGACCCTGGGGACCTGCTGTAGGTCTGTGGGACACCACTGCTCAGGATGAGGACTGGGGAGCTCTAAGTTCCCTGTCCCATCCCTGACACTGGGACCACATCGGTGGGTGCCACCACACAGGCAGCAAAGGTGGCATCAGCTGTCCATGCTTTGAGGCCCCATTTCAGGGCTGCCTCAGAATATTTAATGTGTCCTTCAGGCCCATCAGAACAGACCCTCATTCATTTTCCCATCCTTCCTGTCTGTATAGCAGAAAACTTCCTGATTCCCTAAATTGATGGACAGCTGCTGTGTGGGTTCATCTGGGTCCAAGCCCAGGAGCTGCACCCAGAGAGGTGGCAGCTGTCCCCATGCCATACTCAGGGGCAGACAAGGAGCTTCAAAGCCCATGGGTGACCATGCAGTGGCTGCTAACATGCCTCACTTCAAACACCAATGCAAACTCCTAGCTGGAGGCATTAAAATTTAATTACCAGGGACAGCTGGATCCAGGCAAGGGGCTGACTCCAAGGACCTGGAGGAAAAAACCACTCCGTTCAGCAGCAAGCTGTCCAGTGTGAGGAAAGGGACTCCAGCCAAGTATTATTTATATGTCTTAAGGTCTCTCAGATTCCACTCCAGCAGGCTCAGCCAGCTGAATGACCGAACCCAGACCTACAGCCTGCAGTATATACCCTGGGGGACAGCAATTCAGGGGACCCGCTTTGCCATCGCCACACTTTTAGGGAGGGACCTGAGTCCTGCCGCACAGGTACTCTGTATTTTAGGGGTCACACATAGCAGGGGGACAGGAGGATGCAGGCATCTGTGTGCACACACCCAAACTCCAGGCTGGCTGCTACTGCTAGCACCCACCAGCACAACAGCTGGAGCATCCTCCAGCCCGTGACCAGGTACAGCGAGCACCCAGTGGCAGATTTCATATCCTCTGTCAGAAATGAAACTCAATCTCACACAAATAATTGTGTCTGGTTCCCCACAGGTTCCAATCAGGCATCACTCACTACTGAAAAAGCCATAATACTCCTCAAATTTGCTTCTCCTCATTTTTGATGCCACAGGTTACAATGTTTTCTCCTGGATGGTGGGTACCAACTTAAACACCCCAACATCAGCTGTGTTCCAGTTTCCAGTGAATCAGGTCAAAACTGGGGAGCAGATCCTGCTATACATTATCTCTGTACATACAACAGCAACTTTTAAGCAGTGTTTTAGTTGCCATGAAAGACAGGAAAAACCCAGGAGCAGTCCTGAAACCCCATTTGCAACACAAGCTCAATCTTCTTCACCCCCAGCAAACCTACGGCTGTTTTGAGAGCTGGGGGGACGCTTTTAAAAGCCCCCACACCCCTTTTCAAGGCAACAAGTACAGCGGTGCCATGAGATACCAGAACAAGCCCAGGCTGGCCCTGTGGCCTAGCAGCCAGCCTGCCACCAGCATCACCCCCCAGGCCGGGGGTTTGGGACACCCAGGAGTGCAGCTGGGGTCCTGCGACCCCAAAAAACATCTTCCAGCCTGTCACGTTCTCAAAAGGAGGGGTTTTGGTGGGGGAAGGAGCATTACCTCCTATACTCGCCTTGCATGGGGCTCTGTCCCCCTCTGGTGCCAGACTCACTGAAGGACAGAGAGGGACCAGCCACTCAGCAAGCCCGGCTTACCTGGGCTGGGCTCAGCCTGCTGAGGCACAACAGGTGGAAAGACATCATCACAGCATAGGTGTGGGGGGTGGATTTTTCCTCAGGTATTTAAAAGTGTTTAAACCAGATTTCTCTGCTGTTGTTTTTGTTGTTTCTTCTCCCAAGAGGAAGAAATTGGTGCACCTGGTTGGGTACCAGCTTTGTGCAGAGAAAGTATTTGCACTTGTGTCCTCTCACAGTCCCAGCTGCTTTGTAGACATCGTGATCCTTTCTTTGAATCTGTAATCTGGAAGTTTTCTAAGTTTTCCTCTTCCCCTGAAACCACTGCTTTAAATGGGAACCTGCAACAGAGGGATCTGCTTTAAACTTGTATCACCTTGGCCATTCACATCAGAGGGTCAGGAGGTTTTCCCTCCATCTGCTCTGGTAAGGTCGCTGTGCAACATGTCCCTCCTGTGCCACACCTCTGCGTTGGTCACAGTGGACAGACAGTCCTGGAGAAATCACTGAAGTTCAGTGATGCCAAGGGCTCACATGGTGACAAGTGTCACCTCATTCACACCCCCACCCCTCTGTGGTGTCCGGGAGCTTCTCCAGGTCAGTGAGAGCTTCTGGAAGAGCTCCTCTGGGCAGATCTCATCTCGTATCACAAGAACTCAGGATGAAGAGGCCTTGCAAGGATTTCAGTGTTCCCAGCCCATGTCTTCTTGCTGGCAATTAGGTGTTGGATTAGTGGGACCAGCGTTCCCCAATCCTTACTCTTTCTCCCCGTTTCTGTTAACGGATGTGCCTGTTTGCTCCATGAGTGTCTGGTGGTGTCCTCTAGTGGCTCCTTCCTGCACAAGAAACACCAGCTCCCTTGGATAATTCCTGTCAACTGCATTGTACAAGCAAAACCCACAAACTTCTGACAGGGTTCAGAGGAACAGAAAAAAATAATATATATATATAAATGACATACTTCTTCATTTATGTACTTAAAAGTTATAGCAAAGTTCAGCCTGTCCTAAAATTATGGAAATTTTATGAAATGTAACAAACAGCAGTGTAATTCAGTATTTTTTGAAATGATGCCTTTCTATAAATACAGCAAAAATCAGAAATAGCCAGGAGAAGCATTAATTAAACTGTGAAAGCAGATAAATAATGAATAGCAGCGTCATGTATTCATTAAGATTCTACAAATGAAAAATATCTCTCCTGGTTATTCCTTTGATGAATCTAGCCCAAATATACTTGAACTGCAACATAAAAAATTCAGGATGCTCGTATTTCACTCAGTATCAGCCAGTCTCAGATCCCCAGATCTCAAAGCAAGAAGACTGCAAGCACCCAATCACAGCACTGATACCCACCTCCTTCCCCAGCCTCAGACGAGGTATTTAACCTGTCACTGTCTTTAATAAACCCTTATGAAGTTGAGCAGAAGGTTTTTTTGAAGGGGCCAGGGCTATGGGTGAAAAAAATGCAGAAAGACTCCAAGGATCCCTTGGAGGGGATCCTCCCCCTCTGCTCTGCCCTGGTCAGGCCCCACCTGGAGTGTTGTGTCCAGTTCTTGGCTCCCTGGTATAAAAAAGCCAGGGATCTCCTGGAGAGAGTCCAGAGGAGCTATGGAGATGATGAAGGGCCTGGAGCATCTCCCCTGTGAGGAAAGGCTGGGTGAACTGGGGCTGTTCAGCCTGGAGAGAAGCAGCCTGAGAGGGGATCTGATCCATGGTTATCAATAGCTGAAGGGTGGGACACAGGGGGACATGGGCAGCCTCTGCTCAGTGTCTGTGGGGACAGGACCAGGGGCGATGGCCTCAAGTTGGAGCACAGGGAGTTCCCCACCAACCTGGGGAAGAACTTCTTCCCAGTGAGGGTGAGTGAGCCCTGGGACAGGCTGCCCAGGGGGTGTGGAGTCTCCTTCTCTGGAGAGATTCCAGCCCCATCTGGACACCGACCTGTGTGACCTGTCCCAGGGACCCTGCTTTGGCAGGGGCTTGGACCCGATGTGCTCTGGAGGCCCCTTCCAAGCCCTACAAGTCTGTGATTCTGTGACTCCTGAGACCTGAGGCTGTGTCTTGTTTATTCAGGGGATCATCTTCCAATGACAAGAAGGTCCCACATCTCCTGCTTGCTCTGGTTATTTGCTTTGTGGAAGACTTGTACCTGGCACCTGGCAGGTAGAAACCCATACCATTCACTCTGTCCTGACTCTCCACACACACACTTGTTCCTTACACTGTTTTCAGTTTGTATCCAGAGTTACCAGCCCAGCCAAAATAGCTTCACTGCCACCTCTGCCTCACCAGCAAGATCAGTCACACTGCTGTGGTCCTCCGGTGCCTTTAATCCAGGGGTCCAGCTCTCCCTTACCATCAGTAACCACAGGCTGGCAGGGAACACTTTCAGTTTACATGTGAATTCCTTACATTTTGGAACTTCAGCAATAGACAGGGATTACAGCAAATCATTCAAGTTTCAGAACAACTGGCCAGATCTCAGGACAGCAACAGAGGGACTGAGCCGTGCAGCAAGGAAGGGAGCAACAAGGAAGGGGTGACAGCTCCCCCAGAGCCATCACGGTAGCACACTTGCTTTCTTCCCTTATGGAAGCCAGATTGACAGTGTTTACTCAAGCAATGGCTTTTCCATCACAATTATTGACTCAATTTCAACCCTGCACCATCACTGGAGAGACTATCATAGTACCGACATCTACGAGACCTTTTGGAGAGCAGCCCATGGCTTCACAGTGAGCATGGCCATGACACACAGCCCTTGTCATATCGCTGCCACCCTCACAGGATTTAATTTGAAGACCAGGACATCAAGGTCTGTGACACTGCTCTAGCAGGCTACCACTTGTGACCCTACTTGCAGGAAAAAACATCTCCAGGACACAGGGGTTTTCCTCCAACAGCTGGTGCTCAGAGTGCCACCAGCATCATGGATGTGTTTTGGGGCCCTGTAAGCAAGGGAAGCAAGTGGGAACAAGGATGCTTAGCACTGCTGGAGGGAGAAGGAGGAGAGCACTACAGGCCAGTTCTCACAGGTAAATCTCTATTTGTGCAGGGTAGATTAAGGACAGGAAAAAATGGATCCACTTGCTGCGCTATATAAATGTATTTAAAATAAACCTACAGAGGTATGCATAGCATACTAACAATGCTTCCTTGTTAAGATGTTTTCCAAAAGCACCAAAGCCCCTTTCCAAGAGCCAGAACCCAAGGTGCTGCTGAAACCCAAGGTCAGCCTTGGGCACTGAGCCACCTCAGTACTATAACACCCACAAAGAACCCCCCAAACAGCCAAACACACACACACAGAAAAAAAACCAACCCCCCACCCCAAACTAAGTCAAAACAACTGCCACATCACTACTTTACAACATGAGTAGCTACAACACACTCTCTTATTTTCCTTATATTCCTGGGGAGGAATAACCGACTGAATCAGTACAGGCTGGGGGTGACCTGCTGGAAAAGAGCTCTGTGGAGAAGGACCTGGGGGTCCTGGTTGATGACAGGTTGGCCATGAGCC